>VVHJ01036514.1:19263-43493 GCA_015107715.1 Tylochromis polylepis | reverse complement strand
TAAAAGATACAATTACATTCGGCTTTGTGGGATTTTCTCCTGGAAAAATCTCCACCTGTGTGTCCAGGTCTAAGTGACGTTGCGTCGGTGCAGGGAGCTCCTCTCCATTCCCCGGGAGCGGCAGAGACAAGCGGGTCGCGGAGTGTGCCGTTCTTGCGCCGTGCTAAGATGTCCCGTTTTAAAGCGGATTTATTTTTCTGCAACAGGCTACATTACCGGCTTTTACCGACGGAATGAACCACTGAAGCCCAAGGTGAGAGGCTCAGACAGCCGGTTTCTTTCTTTAATCGATGTCCAGCTGGATGGAGGGGCGCATAAACTTTTAAAGCTTCGCCACGACGCGCGCCAAGTGGGCGACCAAAACGTGCGTCGTGATAAGAGAAAGTAAGGCGACTATTTTGAGATCACATGCTATTTTTTTTTTCTTTCAGGTTCTCTTTGCTGTGCTTTCATTCGGCACCACACTCTCCCGTGCGGAGAGATGCACTAATAAAAAGCGGGACCTTTCCTGTAGTACGACCAATATGAGATCAGGTGTCGCCTGAATGCCGCGGTCCTACTAAGAAAGTGCTGTTTCACACTTTCTTCGAGCAAAAAGATTTGTCTTACAATCTCGCTCCAAATCACTTGTATACATTGCTTAAAGGACACGTGGATGCGCTGTAGGCGCACAGAACCAAACCAGGAAGCATTTCCACGTCTGACTCGAATCAGTATCAGTATCAGTACTGCTCCGTGCCGATATTCCCACTTTAAAGTCAAACTAAAAATAACAGTAAGGCTGCTCTCTTGTCATCAAATGGATTTTTTTTCCCTCTCACACTGGTTGATCGATATTTTAAAAAGAAAAAAAAAAGCCTAACGAACGTTTTCTATGAAGTCTCTGTGTCTTTAATTCTTTCCTTCTAATCACATCCTTGAACATTACCAGCTTTAACACAGGCTAGTTTGGGGTAGGGAGTGACTAGGGGCCTGCCTTGGCCTTTAGAGACTAGATAGACTGTAGACACTCGTTCAACTGTAAGGCTGTCAAGCTACTGCGAGGTTAACCTGTGCGCCAAGTGTCATGACCCGACTCCTTCTCAACACCCCCTCATCTCTTGGTCCTTGTGTTAAGGGGTGATAATACAAAACCCTCTGGGCGCTAGCTAAATAATAATAATAATAATTTTTAAAAAAAAATGTAGGTTATGACAGGCTTAAATGAATGTAAACCACGTCGCTTCTTCACCCACATATCCTTAGAGAAGCAGATGTTAAACTTCTAATGTAAAACTCAGATAAACGGATTTTTATATTATTTATATCCAAGTTATCCCACGGACTTATTCATCCACAGTAACTGAGTTTTTAAATTTTAAAATAGACACTTTCACTGGAGCCTTCGCCCTCCTTATTTTTTTATTTCCATCTTTTTTCAGTCTTGATTACAATATGCTAATCTGTCCCAATTTACACGTATTTGGAATTAAAACAGCCCATGTAACGAGGCGGGACTAGTGGACGTAGGGTACCACCGTTTTTATTTACATCAGAGGGATTTTGGAGCAATTACGCACCATTTTGAACTGTTACAACAAACATTAAATTCGCTTTACTAGAAATATAGCTAATAAATCGAATTATGAATAAGATCCTAGCATTTCAACACGTTCACGGTTCACAAGGGGCATTGCATGTGAAATCAAAAACACAAATACGGGCTTTTTCTTCTTTTTTTCTCTCTCACATGCTCGGATGGCTGTTAAGTAGTAATCACCAAGAGTATGATCCCCCCTCTATTTTGCCCGGATGCAATCATTCCTTTGAGACTATATTCACGCCCACATTTGTTGGATAATTTAACTCGATCAGGCGACTCGTGTGAACTCAACCAAACGAGGTTCAACTACAGGCAATCCCCCTCCCTTCTGAGTTTCTAACGGGTCCCGAAAGAGGATTGTGCGTGTTGATGTCTGTGAAGAAGGGGTGTGGGTGGGGGGTGGAGGGGTAGAAGTCGAAGTGGAGAAGGGCTGGAGGGGTGTGGAGAAAAACCATAGGTATGCGTGTGTGTGGGGGGGAAACACGCTGAGTGCGCGTCTCATCTAATAGAGCCTCGGAGCGCATTATCTTCCCCGTCATCTCCGTCTGAGCGGTTGGTGCTGCGCCTTGCCTGGGAAACGGCCAGGAGAAGATGCGTTGATGCGAGCGGATATTCTCAGCAGCCGAGACTAATTGTCTGTGATTCATGTCCCTGTTGAGTGGCTGAAACCTATTCATAGCCAGGGAGAAGGAGAGAAAGGGGGGAGTGGGGACGGGATCCGCGCAGAGATCCGCTTGCAGCAGTCTTTGGAAATATAGGAAGCAGATCGCAGAGAGGAGGAACGCGCGCCAGCAGGTCAAAGTTTCTTTCGCAGTAGTGTGTGTCTGTGTGTCTGTGTGTGTGGGATGGGGTGGGGGGTTCCCTTTTCTGTGGACATCATCGTGCTTCAGGTTTGACGCCGTGATGGAATGACACCAGAAAAGAGGATGATGGACACTTTGGCACCGGAGTCTTGCTCAGAGATCCCCCGCGTTTCCAGCAGGCGCGGTGCTGACCGAGCCCTCAGGATGGTGATCAGTCATTTGTTTTGAAGTGGCAGGAAAATCCTCCTCTTGATTGAAACAAGAGCGAGAGATGGTGCGCACAGCGATTCCTCGGAGACTGACGTGCGTACTCATCACGTTCCCGTTAAGGAGCGCGTCTTAAAGAGCTTCATTCTTCATTCATGTTCATTCTGCTGCTCTGAACTTGTTGAAGAGCGGAGTTAAAGAGCAGAGGGACTCCCAGAGAAGCACTCAAAGAAATGTGAGTTTTCCATTTGCTTGTGAAGTTTACTTTTTTTGTGCGTTGAGTAATAACTTCTACACTCCGTTTAATAAATTCTAACATTGCTGGAAGTTGGTGAGTCTGGCTTATATACATCTATCTCCAGCAATAAACAGCTAAGTCTGGGGCGGGCAGCTCTTGGGCTTTGGTTTCTGGACAGCGTGACAAAGTTTAAAGCAAAGAAGACTTGTTAACATGTAGAAATAAGGTGCCCTTGAATTCATCCAAAAACATGACACAATTTCCTCAGGTCATTTTTTTAGAGGCGCCCCCTTGTGGAACTTATTACAACGTCCTCGCTTCACTGCCATGTATAATTATATTAGTGTCACGCTACAAGCAGTTGCTCCACCTTTAATGCATCGTTGTGTTGTCTCTTGCATTTAGAAGCTTTTTGGTATATTTGGTTTAAGTGTTGGTCACTTTTTGCACGTTTAGTAGCTCCTGGTGTGATTTAAAGATGCTTCCTAGCCCAGTGAGTGACACCAGGCAGGTCTGTCACACAGCAGTATGTGGCAGTGCAGTTATGCTATTTTTTTTTTAAATAATCGTTATAATCTTCACCATTGGAATGGCTTCACCTTGAATCAGTCTAAAAAACTGCTGTTTTAAGCACATGCCTTTAACCATTATCACTAAAGATGAGCGCTGTTTGGTTCAGGATTCATCCAAATTCTGACTGGAGGATCACAGTGTGAATTAGAGTGTTTCTGGATTTAGTTTAAACTTCACACACAGCATCAGCTACACTTGCTTTTGGCATAAATGAGTGACTGATGTCAGATTTGAATCGGCAACACGCACTCCCAGTCACTTTGTGCTTTATGTGCTTTGTCATTTTTTATCTAATGCTATCAAACACTTGTAGGTAACACTGAGCCATCATTTGTGTGGTCCAAGCGTCTGTCGCTTTAAACTGTGTGACTGTTCCAACCTTTTCACAATACTGTCAGCTTGAGAGAGCTACCTGGGTGAGCACATTCTTCAGAGCTAAAGTGGACATTTTGAGCATCCAGACATGTCACTGTGGTTGCAGAATAATGTGCTAGCAGCCTTTTTAGGAAAAGTGTCTTTAATAATGCATAAGGTGTTCCTGTGTCGCAAAGAGAAGCATGCTCGGTGGCGAGGAGAAGCAGAGAGAAGGAGGGAGGGAGTAGGAGTGATCTTGTCTCACTGTCTCATCGGGTGCCCCACGCGCTGCTGTATATGTGCAGCTGGAGTAACTGACGCCCGAGGGCGTTCAGCTCGACTTGGGTCAGCATCGCCACAGTCACCCTGTCAAAAGTGCTGCTCCCGCACACACAGAGCACACGAGGCAGCTTGAGCAGCTCAGAGGAAGGGGGTGGGGTGGATGGAAAAAGGGAGTGATGGAGGACAGTGGTGGATACAGCTGGTGGAGGCAAGTGAAGCACGTCTTCTTTGGCCATCAGGGACTTGTGTGCCTTCAGAGGCCTGACCTGTCTGGCTCCAGTAGATGCTTGATTCAAAGAGAGACTGCAGCCACATCCTGTTTAAGGAATGATTACCTTAGAGTTCCAGCATGGCTTTTTGATAGCCAGCACTATCCAGTTTTCACTGCCTATTATCTTGTCCATTTTTCACTTTTTTTTTTTCCTTTTTTTTTTTCCTGAGGGTGGGAACGCTTCTCAAAGAAGAGCAACTGAAATTCTTAACGAATGAATGTCAGGGTGACAGAACTCGTGGCTCAGGTTTTATTGCAGGTGTTGTAGTCAGACATTTATCACGCTAGGAGAGGAAAACAAGGGCCAGTGCAAGCCCAGTTAGCAAAAACAGGCAAATTATTTGTCTAACCCCGCAGCGGAGCTTTAACTCTGAGCTCTTGTGAGTCAGCCCACTCATCTCCACCACACAGCCTCTTCATAGCTTTCAACACTCCACCCATTTGCTACCTGTCATCATTATTAAAAGATCATAAGCCTGCCAATTGAAGGCGGCGACATTTTCAGAAGTGGAAAAAAAGTGCTAAGTGATGGACTGAGTCGGAGGCAAGCTCTGGGGATGCGTTATAGGCGTGCTCACATGAACGCTGGTTGTCATGTTTTCAGGGCCATGCTCCACTCTCCGTATGTTTATTCATGAGGACAGCGGCCCTATTGGCAGGTTGTTAACAGGCAAGATTAGGGATTCTGAAAAAAAGCAGGCAGAGAAATCTGGTGAGCAGCGCGCATAGAGCAGGCAGGAGGGTTTTTTTTTTTCCCTGAAGCCTAGCCAGCTTCTATCTTTATCTATCTTTCATCTGTTTCTGACTGTCTGCCATCCTGTCTTTCTCCCCTTCTCACTCCTGCGTTCTTGTTTCTTTTATAGTAAGGCACTGGTGGGGAATATGAAACAGGTGGAGTCAGAAAAGATGAAAGCAGGTAGCGACAGGGCAGAAGCAGGGTCAGAAATTGCCCTTGAAAGTGCATAAAATGTGTGAAATTAAAAATGAAAGGCAGGAAAATAGCTCAAATATCAGCTGTAAGCTTGTAGTTTTTCCACCGCACCCTGTCCTGAGTGCACCCTTTAGAGCTAAAGTGGACACTTTTCCCTTTTTTGGACATTATTACTCATTAAATTGCTTTATGATGTGGCAGGTGTGTAAGTACTGCCCCCTGTGGGCCACTGTAGATGGTTTGGAAGCAATTATGACCTGATAGTTCTTTTTTGTGTGGCCTGGGTGACAAAATGGCCTCTTTTGTTCACAGACGGACTAAAAAAAAAAAGAAAGAAAGAAATGCTGCCCGAAGCAGTGGAGAATGTTGGCAGTCAATCGCAGGAGAAAATGCTGAGCCCACACAAACCACTGGTCAACAGAAATGAATTTTCAATACAAACAGAAATTAGAAAGCGGAAGAACGGGGGAATTAAAGTGGGACAAAAGCACAGGATTTAGATTTAGACGTACACATTTAGGGTTAGAGTGAGAAAGAAGGAGAAAGAAAACTACAAACTAAAAAAAAGTCATATTTTCATTAGTTTATTTGATTACGTGCATGGTTTACAAGTGACTCCCACTAGTAGTAAAGTACAGCTCTGGGGACATGCACGTAACTTTTTCCTTGTGATGAGGATGAACACTCAGTCAGTGCTCGTGTGCTCCTTAGGGATGAAACGGAAGAGGACGCCGAGGGCCGTTTCTCAGCCCCAGAGAGAGGCGTTCAGTTGGGTGAAAAAGGCTGCTTTTGATGGGTGGTGACCTCACCAAACGAACAACCCCATCCCAGTTCTACGGAGCCTTGTGAAAGATTCATGTGTTTAAATATAAAAGCTTGCAGGTTGCAGCACTGGCGGGTTGATGTCTACAGTCCCCTGATGTTTCAGACAGGCTGTGAGTGCACACCTCAGGAGCTGCTCTACTGTATGTGGTTTATGACACTGCCTGAACAAGGCTTGAATACACGGATATTTTTCCTGGAGTGACAAACGCTTTTTTAGGTGACTTAATTTTTTTGTCTCTAAGATTTTTTTTTTTTTTCCACACTCACACTTCTGTAAATGCCTGTAATAGAAGTTAAAGCCCCTTTTTTATTTCCTACTCCCCACCTTAAAATGACTGCTTTAACATGAAGTAATTTTTCTTTACAGTCCAGTAGTAATCTGTTGGCTCTGTGTTCAGCCCTTTCAGTTTGACATACAGTAACTGACTGTGCATTAAAGTACCATGTCCTTAAATATGTTTAATTTCACCAGGTTTGTGTCATTACGGAAACAACTGAGTGGAGACACAGCACATGGATTCATTTGGACAAAACAAATCGTCATATATAATATTTTGGTGGAAACTTTTGCAGTAAATGATGGCCTGACGTCTTTGTCTCGCTGATATCAGCAGATGCTCGATGCTCTCTCCGGGCTTCGCTGTAATCTCCTTCAGCTCTTGGGTTCTGTGGGGCGTCAGCTCTCAGCCAGTGGAGGAAATACCTTGTCTTTACCCTAACATGTTCTTTAGTTGCTTTGGCCGTATGTTTAGGAAAGCAGTCTTGCTGGATGATGACATATTTTCCAATTAGGTTTAACCCATCAGTTGAATTTGAGCACTGCAGTTGATTTTGTGCACCTCTGCATTCTGTCATTTGTGAAATAATCAGTTCCACCGGAAGCAGTTCAAGACAAAATAGCTGCAACTTCCATGTTTGAGAATTGAGGTAGTGCTCTGGGTGAGGAGCTGCTTATTTTTTTGCTTTCCCCGCTTTCTTCTTTCTAAGTTTAGACAAAGGTTGCTCCCTCATTTCATACTCTTGTGCTCCAAAACTTTCTTTTTGGATATTTATGTGAGCTGCAGGTTGCCTTTCTGTTTTTGAGGCTCACCAGGGTTTTGCATCTTGCGGCAGGTCCTCTGAGCATCTGCAAGAAGTCTTCTCTTGATTGTTGACACTGAAACCTGTGCACACACATCCTGGAGTACCTTCTTGACTAGCTGTGCAGTCATAAAGGGTTTTTCTTCAGCATGCAAATTAAGATCTGTTCAGCTCCCAGACTCGTGCTCTCCAGTCTACCGGGGTTATTGCGTCATTCTCCCGTACAAATCTGCTTTTCAGAAAATGCGCCAACTGTTGACAAACTTCGTTAAATCCTTATGTAAGTGATTTTAAAATTTAAATAAAGCTTTTCAATTTAAACCCAAGACCAGGTACTTTAACTGATTTTATTTTAACAGAACAAAACAGAGCAGAAGCAAAATAATGTATAGCTGTATGTGTAAAAATCTCAGTAATTTCTCAATTTAACTTGTTCATGTTTTTAAGCTCACTTCGATTCAAAACGTGCTTAATTTGTCACTGCTTTACTAGGATGTTTGGCCTTCAGTGTCATAGTGTGTGTGTGTGTGTGTGTGTGTGTGTGTGTGCTATTTTCATTTTTACCTTTTGAAAGTTTCTCTATGCTCATTTCAACTCTCTGTTTAACCCATTAATGTTGATGCTGGAATTTTATCAATTCTTTCACACTGCTGAAAAGTGCGAGGCGACAGTGCAGGTGTTCTTAATTTTAAAAAAATGTTTCTTTTTAAACAAAAGCACTGGTGGAAATATGGTTTCCTATGATTGAAGTTTTAAAAATGTATGCTCTTAATGACCAGAACGATGAAAGGAACAATAAATTCTAAAAAGTTAAAAAGTTTTCCTGAGCAGAAAGAGTTGAGGAGAGATGTAGATGGGGTTTGGGTACAATTGTATTCTGATCAGCTAATAATGTGTTTAAAATGATAATGTGATGTGAATCTAGATGGGAAAAAAAGAAATGTACGATACAAGTCCGTACAACTAAATAACTGTTCGAGCTGTCAGCCCAAATCTGTTTCTTGCCACATCGAGATTGTATTTTATTTGGATTGATTTTAGGAAGTGTGGAAAAGAAGAAAAAACTATGAGAAATGTAAGTTTGAGTGTAATTCATGCTGCTACTTGCAGAGTGCTATAGAGAGCAACATGGAGAATAACAGATGCCAAAGCAAATTATATGCTGCTACTTTGTTAGGGAAGGCTTCTTAGAAAGCTGCGTCACAAGTGGAGCAATGCAGTTACTGACACTTGTGTTGGTACCACAGCAACTCATGCAGATTGGTTCTGGTACTGTCTGGATACGCAAATCTGATCCGACCACTGGCAAATATGAAAGTCAGCAGTCTGTCCTTGAGATCTGAACTGAGAAACAAATCCAATTTGCCTCCAGTCAGAACAATGCCAAAGTCAACCTAGTAAGGATCTGGAGGTAAAGGTAATTAGTGTGGTTGTTTAAATGTTTAAAACTCAAAAATCTTTTAAAAACCAATCCACTTTGTGAATTCACCATTGCCTCTCAAGCCTAGCAAAGAACATGATGCACATACTTAGTGTCGCACATCCATAGTGTGTGAAGATCTAATTGCTCTGTTCGTACCTTTGTATTCCTACAGCCAGTATGCACTGGTTTATTTTCATATCTCCATTGCTCTAAGGCCTTTCGGTACTTGTCCAAACTTACCTGAAGTGCCTGGACCTGGATGTGTTATGCCATCTTTTTGGTTGTAATATTTCCCTTTTCAGTTCATTTTTTGTTTACACAAATGGTACACTCCCGTCGCAGACTGTGGAGAATTTTTTTTTATTTTATTTTGGTAAACATCAGCATCCCCTTGACATTTTTGAATAGAATAAAGTGATATTTGTTTTTATGACACATAATAGACTCAAAATACAAGTCAAAGATAATAATGTGAAAATAGGCATACCCGTAAACACCATAGCAACCCGAGGGGCACCCACAGACATGGAGCTATAGTTCTTACCATTTCTCCATGAAGCTGCATTTAAAAGTTTCATAATACTCTAATAATTAGAAATATTATAATTAAATTATTAAAAAATTAAAAGCAACTCTTTTTTCCCAATATGTGATCATACGAATTTGTATTTCCATGACTGCATTGTTTGTGACTAAAAATAAAAAGTATCGACTAATGACTGAAAACTTTTTTTAAAAAATCATTGTTTCAAACATTTTTTAACAGGATAAATATGTGAGATCAAAACTTTTATTAGGTATAGCCTCATTTATAACATATCTTGTGTTTCCACCTCTAACAGAAGAAATTCTGTGGGGATTTTCTTTATCATACTGAATATATTTGTTCATCAACTGGGACAGTAAGATGTCTTGTGACATATTTAAACTTTTGTTAATTAATTGACTGTTTTTTAAAAGTGTATTACAACTTAATACAGCAGTGTAGTAACATTTTTTAAAGTAGTAAAATCCCAGATGTGCCAAAAAACATCTTTCTGAATGACTGGGATTGAGCGATATGCAATTCTGTTGAAAGAGAAAAGCCATTTTTTAAAGAGTTTGAAAATAATACTTTCTTTATTCTACAGCCGATCCTCCCTCATACTCAACGACCCCCCGCTGCTACTTGCTGTGTGCGTACGATGCAGTATATATTCCTATATGTGGAAGAATTTTCAGACTTCCTCCGAGCGCGCCTCCTCTGATGTCCTTAGACCTTGATCGATGGTTGGAGGAAGCAGCCTGCCCTAAAATAAACCCTTTTCTCACTTAAGATGCACATCCACACTTCTTCCATCTGCTCTCCTTTTCTCTCTCTCACCTCGTCTGCTTGGGGCGACAGAGGGTTATAAGCAGGGAGTAATGAGAGGAAGGGGCTGCTGTGTCCAGGCTAGTGGAGTAATAATGACCCAGCTTTTGTGATCTCTATTGCTTGTTATCGAAGCCCTCGCCCGTGCTTGTTGTCTCATTACCCATGACTCGAACCACTTTTTATCCAGAGGTTGCACGTGACGCATGCGCACACGCTATTACACATACGGACACGTTCCAGCCATCTCTTTATTCTCCTTCTTAACACGGTAATATTATGTCTCTTAATGGGAACAGGGAGCTCTGTGCCAAGAGTTCGTCTAGATAATTGGCTGCTTCCTCACCTGCTGACATCTCCCCCATTGACATTCTTACATTTTACATTTAAGGTGCTTCATTTCTGCCCCCCAACCTCTTCCTCCCTCCTCTGTCCACTGACCTGCAATACCTGCTCATATATATATATATATATATATATATATATATATATATATATATATATATATATATATATATATATATATATATATATATATTTCTTTTTTTCTTTTTCTTTTTTTTTTAGTGGATTTTTTTTTTTTTTAGAATGAATGCTAAAACTCAGGATGTGTGCTTTAGTAATAAATTGGAGATAGTTTTTTTTCATCTTATCATGCCCTGTTTGTAGGTTCCTTGCATATGCTAGATTTTTCTGCTTATATCATCTGGTTTCCAGGATTATTAATGGATGTTTTCCCACTTTGTGCCTCCTCTGCTTTGCACAGTGTATTTGTATGCTACTGAGTCTTTGCCCCTGACCTTGACTGTTTCTAAAAATTATGATTTACATTCAGTCAAATTGAAATGACTCCAAATGCCACAGTGTGAAACACAGAAGCATCGCATATCTACCATACTTTGGTACAATGCGTCCAATTTACATTTTAAGAGGCAAATAAAAATAGCCTTATTGCCACATTTGCATGTGAAATAGAACTAAATATGTCTTTACATTGTCCTTAGTGGAGTCCCTTCATCTGCGCATTCATCACTGTCTCTGTTATGCTTATATTCATCTACTCATTTTAGCACATCTTTAGGCTTCAGGTAGACCATTAAATGTGAATTCAGCTTCTATAAAAGTGTTTTTTTTCACATACTGACTTTCTCACACGCTCACACTACACTTCCTTTTATAATTCTGTCACAGCTTGTGCTCAGCTGCTTCTTAGCACTTTTTGATCATTCTGAACTTCAGTTATTAATTCAACTTCTCTAAATAAATAAATATATATATGTATATCTGTGTGTGCGTGTATGTGTGTCTGTAGTATGATAATGTGATCCAGTTTTACCCATAGTATTGCCCTTAGGGTTTATTAAACATGGCTGTGTTAATCTAATCTAAGATAATCTAATTATTAATTGCAATTAACATTAATTTGCATTAGGTTAGCAATTAAAACGATACTGCACTATCAGTGAACATCAGCGATCACTTAGACCTAATTTAGTGTCTGTTAGGTCAAAGTGATCAGGCATGACTACAAACTGTGTTTTGTCGCTGCACACATGCTCTGAAAAAGCAGCACAACAGAGACCAGAGAAGGAGCCTTCAGTCTCCAAGTCTGGTCTCCATCAATCACTCTCAGTTGGGCTGCTGTTTGAAGGCAGGAAGCAGGAAATGTTCACATAACCTACGACCTTGGTCATCTGGCTTACTGCTGCTCCTTTGTGAAATATAAAGATAAATGTGGGTTGGAGACAGCTTTACTTCAAAGATGTTTTAAATAAGTTAAAAAGAAACCTAAATTCACAAAAAGGGGAATGAAAAGTGTATGTGGAAAAAAATAAATAAAAGAAGGCTGAAGACAGAAGGAAAAACGAGGCCATAACCCACAATGGTTGGCAGTTATAAATGGATCCTATAGATGCTACGAAGTAAATCACTGTATGTGATATAGGACTGTGGCTCCTGCAATGGACAAGCCACCATCTGTGAGACTCCTTAAAAACTTGTGAACAGTCATGAAGTAGGAGTGCTACTTTCTGATGAACTGAAATGTGGGACAATATCAAAAGTGGCCACTTCATTTTTGTGGAGTACGGTTCACTCTGTTCTTCAGTTAAGGCAGCTATAATCAGTTGGTTTATATTGTTATGGATCAGATAACAGTTACAGTTATTTGTAATATTCTGGTTGTACAGACAAACCCATAGAAAGGAATTTGCAGTATTCATGAGTATTTCACTGTCTTTATTTTTACTGCTTTGCAGTCTCATGAGTACCTCTTCACCTCACCTCTTCAACTATGCACTTGTTACATAAAGATTTATCAACCCTGTTTCTGGGTCAGAGCCTCTACTGCCTGGCTGAGAATGTTGTCTTGATGAAGTATGATGTGTCATAAATACAGTATTTTGGAGCTCCATGAGTCATTATCTCATCATCATTAATTACTAACCTGTAATGTTGTGGTCTGGTAGTCTCAGACACTCTTGAAAACAGTTTTGTCTCTTTCTTCTTGCCATAAGACGTTTGGTATTATTGGAAGACACTGAAGGCCTTTGTTGATCTCACACACACAGGTGCTGTACCTTTTATTGAGAACATTTTAATCCTAGAACTTCCTATAGTGCTTTTGTATTGCGGTGGCATCTAATGCTCGGTCACAAATTGGTATAATATCAGCTAACAAACTTCCATTAACAAAAAACATAGTAACAGAAAGTGCAATGTTCTGTGTACGAATTACCCAGAAGTCTTACATATACAGTAGACTTAGACATAGCACTAGCTAGCAAGCTTACCGTTTTACCTCTAACTCAGCTCAGTCAGATGATCTTACAGGGTGGTGAGTTGTCTGTCGTCTGCCCATCTCTCCATAATTTGAAAGAATTGCTGCTCCAGTCAGAATTTAATCAAAGTTAAACACAATGGGTCTTCATCCAAATTGTGTTCAAGGTCAAGGTCACATTTACCTTTTTCAGTGGATTTTTAATTCTCATTAGTTTGTGCAATACTATTGTCAAGAAAACGTTCTCACTTTCTTTGTATACCTCACACATTACAATAACCCCTGAATGGTGATGGATTGTGGGCCGGACGAGCTAGCTTTTTATGGACCCCTGGATGCTCTGCTCGGTTATAACAACTAGGAGAACTCTCCCAGGTGAAGATAGTGGAGCGTTTAATGGCGCATTTGATGGGGCTTTTTGTTTTTTCTTTAATGGATTTTCATTAATCAGGTAGATACTAAATAATATTACCTCTTTATTCTCTGTGTCCTTCACACCCTTTATCATTTCTACAAATGTTACATCAGCTTTATCAGGGAGTATTTTGTAAAAATGTGTCTTACCATTGCTTCCAAGTGAAAAAAAAAAATCAATCAATCTCTGTTTGAGTACATTTAATCAAGAACTTAAACCCTTGAACTGGAAAAAAACAATATTTATATATTATTAATGACAACACGGACATAAAAGCCTCCCATGACTCCCTGTTGGATCATCGACTCTAGTGCTCATGATAGCTGTTAAAGTATCATAATACTCCTGATGTTGCCAACTTTTATTTTTGAACGACTTCAGGGTTTTTCACTACACAGTTGATTTCAACTGTACAATATCACTTTTCCGTTCACCTGTGCAGCTGACACAGTACAAGTCCTTGCTACCTTGGACATAAGTGTTGTATCTGTAAGATCAAATTTAGCATCAGTACACTGAAACTATTGGTGCTTATTAACATTTTTGTTTTTATATGTACCAATGCAAAAGTACATAAGCCTGTCTGTTTTATAGCTGTGTGGTTTTGCACATTTTCCCTGTTATAACTTTGATTTTATTGCTGTATTAGGCCATAAAGCACCTATATAAAGTGGTGCTAACCCAAAAAATTGAAACTGAAATTTGCATTTAGCTTAAACCATTAAGCAGTCATTTACAGTACTGTCCAGTATTTCTGATTAAAGCACCACTGAGGCGAATGGTTTCCATGAATGAACAACACATGGAATTTCGTTATGTTCTTCATGCTATTTGTCCTTTCTTCCCATACATTGTAGGGTGTTCAAGTTGACTGAGGTGTAAGGAGAGCGTAATGGTTGTGGGAAAGCTGTAACACTGTAGGCTTAATACCGCTGAGTGTGATGAGGGTTTGGTGTGAAAGCAGCAGGATCCAGTTTACCCTGATGGCCTCACTTACTGATTTTCTGTGTTTTGATCGACAACCAACACCAGCACGGCACCCTTTTCTCGCACCCATCCAACTTTCTTTTCACACGTACACCTTTCACTCATGACGTGGCCCCAGCTAATGTTCTCTCACTGTCAAATTCTATTCCCATAAGTGAGGTATATTCACCCCACCTCTTCTTCTCCCTCTCCTGTTTCTCTGCAGTGCCAGATCGTCACGCAGGACAAGGACCATGATTGACAGCCAGGCAAGCTGAGGAGACCCGTCACTCATCTTCCTATCAGCGTGTCAGAGGGCTATCTCCGTCTTGCCTCCCCCCTCTTCCTCTTCCTTCTCTCCTCCACCATCCTCCTCCCTCCCTCGGTCGTGTCTTATCTTCTCAATGGGCTGGTAGCCTCACCATCCCTCAAATCATCCACTGCCCCTTGAAAACCTGAAAGAGACAGAAATTGTACTGAAAAACACTTCTAAAGCAACCCTTGCTCCACCTAAAGGGAGTTTGGCATGCCTCCTCACTCTTCTTGAGTGAAGTGTAGTAAGTGGAAGTCGAAGAGCGATCCCTTGTTTGTACACCCTTCAGAAGGAGATACGGCTCCTTAACAAGGAGCTGAGAACGGGCCAGTCATGCGTTTCCACTTTGCGCTGACGCTGCAAGCACTGTGGACTGGTGTTTGCCAGGCAGCCATGCAGCACTACCCTGCAGCATGGGGACATTATGATGTGTGCAAGTCCCAGGTTTATTCAGATGAAGGCTTAACCTGGGACTACATGGCCTGCCAACCCGAGGCAGCAGATATGACCCAGTACCTAAAGGTGACTCTAGATCCCCCCAACATCACTTGTGGAGACCCTCCAGAGACGTACTGTGCCCTGGTGAGTATGCTGAAAAGTGAAACTTTTTTTTTTAGTTGTACACCTAGTGGGGGGGGGGGAGACAACCTAAGGCATCTTTCTTATCTGTTCCTGTGTATCAAGTTGCTTCTTGGCTTGTTCAACCCCACAGCCATGACAGACACTTTCAAAAGCCTGTGTGACTCGGATACCTTACTGTGGCTGAAGAAATAGAGGCTTGTGCCCATTGACGTCATGTTCTGCTGTTTAGAGAGCTGCTTCTTGGTGTGCACTGCAAACACTGTCTGATGTGCTGTTGACACGGCAGAAAACACAGTATAATGTGACTTTTCAATGAAAACACAAGCGCTCACCTCTTTCTCTGCTCACACAAAAGCCTCATATAGAAATATAGCTTCCTCAGTCGCTCTGCTTTCAAAGTAAGGAGACGTCCCAGCACAGCTTTGCTGTTGCACCCGTGTTTGAGTTCTGGATGAGTGAGTGGCTTAAAAATTCAAACAGTTTCTGGGTGAGTGAAATAATGCACAGGTGGACTAAAAATATAACAGTGTGGTGCATTATTGTAAGACCACGTGCACAATATTTTTACCCGTACAGTAAGTGTTCCGACGCAGCGGTCCAACATATTAATCAGTCACACAGCATTCCTCATTATTATTTTATTATTTTTTGGGAAGCTTTTGAGGCTGATCTGAAAGAAAATTAGATGCTCTTCTGTAAGGAAAATGTTTTCTCATATTGTCCGTTTTGTAATGATGGAAACATTTTAATGCTGTGACCTTTGGGGCAAAATGTACACATCAGCAGGATTTCTTACTGTATTTATTTTCTGTTTTATGACCAAAAAACACTTTAAAGGGCAGTCAGAATAAATACAATAATTAAACACATTTTTTTTTTTTAAATTTAAATTTAGAAAATTATCCAGCGAACATTTAATATCACAACACATTCAACAAGGAACTGCCCGGCAAATGATGGTGATATTTTCTGGGATCAGACAGATTTTTCTATTTAAAAAAGCAAAATTCAAAGCAGTGATTGGTTGATTGATTTACCCTTTCAAGTGTCAGTGATGGTGTTGATTCTGCAAATTATATTGCAATCATGAAAATTACAAATTCCTGATGGAGCTGAAAGTGAAATGAGCAAAAGATGCATATTAGGTCAAGTATTTAATTAGCAAAACACCCTCCTCCTCATTTCAGGTCCTTTTAGCTCTGAAGCTCACAGCTGGTCGCCTCAGATTAGCATTGAATGATGAATCCATTTTGGGCCACCGTGTGTTACCAAATCATCAAAGATTCTCTCAGAACAAATGTACTCCTCAGCAGCTTCAAGAGCTCTTTAGATAAATAGTGAGATGTTCCAGGAAAAGTAGTAACTTGAGGAGTATAAATAGACACTCGCCATCAGCAGAAAGTCAGCTGAGGGGAGAGACAGAGAGACAGAGAGGGATTAACAAAACACAGATGACAAAGGCAGTGAGAATGATCAACGGAGAAGTGAGAAGGAGTGAACATGAGGGAGACAGAGACTCTGAGGACTATGTGCAAAGCATATGATGACTGAAGAACTAATATCTCGAGTGTAGCGAGGCAAGGAGGCTCTGAAATGTGAATAATTCAGCATGTTTTGTAGCTAATGTGTTTTATTCATAGGACACATTATTCAGTCCGACATCTCTGAGGCACTTTTGAAAAATGCTGACTCCTGTGATTGGCTGACTCCAAGGTTGGTTGAAGGCAAAGTGAGTTAGAGGGCATGGGATTCCATATCTGCGAGGTCATTGTCAAAATGCAGCCACCCTCTGCTTTTCTTTCCCCTCCGGGTGACTCCCTGACCTCCGACTGATCCACATCTGAGTCTGAAGCGTGTCATAGTATCTGTGTAGCCGCGGCTATGTTGTGGATAAACTGGCTGAATCCTGGACGAGCAGCAGCCATCCGTTTTTGATCTATGTTCTATTTCTAGACTCACTGAGAGGGAGTTTGTGATTATTAATGCCAGCCTCTTAACAACAGTCTGATTATCGCTTATTGAATTAGCGCGAGTTTGTGCCGTGCTGTCGCCCTCATGTCTCCGGCAGTCGATGTGATAGGAGTGCTTCAATTAAACAGGCAGTGGTTAGCTCCCACATAACCCTTTCCTCTGTCTTGCTGCACTGTACTGATCGCAAATCACACAAACATCAATGAAATATGACCCCTGCTGCTTACCATGGAGTCCAATTCTCTGCAATTGGTTTATGTTTACCCCAGGCAGTAACGTGGCTCCGAATCAACATTGGAACAATTATCATTGATATTTCAGCTACTCTGGCTGCCAATACGCTGCTACAATGCCAATAGTGGTTTGTATCATAAGTCAAATCACGGCAGATCCGGGGCAATTATCATTATGCTGCATTATCGTAGAATTTCATCTCTCTGGTAATTGATTTTGCGCTTGTAGAGGCGGGTGTATTTTAAAGCGTTGTGTCTGCTTCCTGGAGTGCTGAAGGTAACAGACACCGAAGCCTGACGAGAGGAGACCGAGACGGAAAGAGATGCAGTAGCTCGAGGGTGTGCTGCTTATATGAGCATGGTTATCTCGGGTTGCGGCCTTCATCCCAGGGTCACAGATAAGGGAAGACAACATCACACACACCACCCTCCCCAGTAAAGACTTTTTAATTCTCCTTCTAGCCTAGTGACCTTTTCCTTAGCAATAAGCTGGCATTCACCGAACTCCGGCACATGAATCTGCCATCATATGAGTTTTCACGGTCCCCTCCAGTTAGACTCAGACTGGCCTTTAAAAGCCTGGACAGCTCTCCCAGCCTCAGCCTGATGGTCGGGTTTGTGCAGCATTCACGAGGGCATCTTTGAGCTCATACAAAATTAACGTGCAATCGCCAAAAAAGCCAGTTCTTGTGCAAAACGATTAACTTTCATGATTGTGTATTTGGAAAACCTTAAAAACATAAAAAGCTACATATTTATAAAATCAATGGAAGTAATTATGTTGCATTTAGACATGTCTTTGTTTACCAGTACAGGTTGATTATACCGAGAAGTAGCTGCGTTTCCTCTATGTCTAGCCGCTGCATCACAGTGAAGAGCGCTCAAGGGAATTATCAGTGTTTCATTTACCTTGCCGCAGAGCTTTTTGAGCTATAAAATGATCGTTCAGCGTAACGCACAGTTTGGTTCTTCTTTGATGCACGTGGCATTAAACATAAATGAATCTACTCAGTAGGTGTGGATATATAATTTAAACTGTGTTTGGAAACCATGCTTGTGTGTGCATTGATGTCTTTCTGCATTCCCATGCAAGTACTGGATGCTTCTCTCGGTGCCATCAATTTACAACCAGGAAGTGCTGATGAATGCTGAAACCTGAGTCCTGCAGGCCAGTACATTTCATAGCCAATCACATCTAAATGAGGAAGCAATGGGGATTGTTAAGAGGTGGTGCAGTGTATGGCTTTTTACTCCATTTCAGCCTCAATCAGAGGACTGTAATGCAGTGTCAGAGCACAGTATACCAATTATGGCATTGTAACTAATTTGGATAATTAATTAGAAAAGTGATTTAGGCATTAAAATGTAAACTTTTTTTAACCATTGCCATTTCTAAGCCTGCTAAAATACCCATATCCAGCATTTTATGGCATGTTGCATTTTTTCCTTATATGCAAGATATATATGTATTTTTTTCAATCAAAGTTAGATTATGACTTATTGTGTACATGTTTAAATCCCAGTGTAAAGAGTATACATAATTCAACCCAGTTAGCAGGCTTACTCGCAAGGACATAAAATACAAGACTTTAGTACTTTAATCAGTCTCTGTTGTAGGATTATATTGCGATACAAAGGCTTATAGAACAATGAAAAGGCAATTCCCTCCGCTGAGAATCTATAGCTCTCTTATTGATGCTCATCAGGGAAAGCCAAAGGGTTTAGACATTCTCTGAACACTCTTGCCCTCCTAAGAGACCCTCATGATCCGAACACCGAGCGCTGCAAGATTTTCTACAAATGGCGCTGCCAATTTCCAAGAGAATTGATTGGTCAGTAGTTGGTGCTTTTATACTTATTGATTTGTTATCTTGAACGTAACCTGCTTAGGAGTATTTGTTTGTGCTTATGACCAGTACCAGGAAGGCTTTGAAATGCACAAATAGAGAAGGAAGCAACAACATGAGAAATATAACATGAGTTATATACTACACAATGTCTTTATACAGAAAATAATATCCAGATGTAGCCTCGTTTGTAATCGCCAACATTTTCATTTAATAAACTTTAATTTAATAAAGTGTTTTTTCACTGGTAACTTAACAATTCCATTATTTGGTGATTAAGGTATGTTACTCCTTAACACAGACATATTGTACCTTTTTAATTGTCACTGTGCAGAGTGTGAGTACCCAGTACCAGAGAAAATGGTACTTTCCAATTAAATTCTGGCTGAGATGAACCGTGCTTCTCTTGCTTGATTTTATTACAGTTTTAAGATGTTTTTCTTGAACCTTGCCAGGGTTAATGTTTTTTTTTCATCTATTTTTATTTTGTCTTTTTCTGTAACAACGACTCTTTTTTCACATTAGAATCTGTTATTCGATGTTGCATCTTGGTCATCCTTTCGGATGAGCTGTTCTAGATATGTTAACCAGTGAATGGAAGGCAAGGTTGTTGTGTGCCCCCATAGATTTACTCTGAGGTATACAAATCTCACCTCTTCCTAAGCTGATCCCGATTAAAGGTTTGAGACAGCCAAAGCGTTTTAACTCTCCCATGCCTCAACCATTCCACTCCGCCAACGGGCTCCACGTTGACATTTCCTTGAGAAAACGAGTGTGCTGTCAGCAGCAATATGTCTCATTTCATACTGCAACGCTCAATGCAAGGGTTAGAGGAGGATGATATCGAGAGAAAAGAGACAGCTGCTTTTTCACAGGGCTACAGTGTTGTCTGTGGCAGACCGTCTCATAAACAGTTTATATTGGATTTTTTGTGAGGTGAGATTGCAAAAACAAGCACAAAGATGGAATTTCAGATGTGCTGATTGGTATAAAAAAGATCAGATTTCAGGAACATTGTAACAATTAAACACCAATAATAAAAAAAAAAAAACATTTCCATTCAATAGAACTGTTTAACATTGCAGGACTAAGTCCGTGTGATCCATTTTATGTATTGTCTTTCATCTTTGCCAAACAAGGGCAAAAATGTATTGCAATTTATGACAAAAGCACAAGACATGGGCCAAAACAAGCTAAAAGGAGGGAAAAAATGTGGATAATCCACAGATTCTTTCAGCATAGCTTATTGTTCCATTGTTTGATTACTGATAGCTATCTGGAGTGGCAAACAAAGCCCGAGTTATTATTTTTGTATAATTACCCAGCAGGCGATGTTTAAGCAGAATTTTTCACACATGATTTTAATCTGCGCTCAAGGGAATTCTGTCTCTTTTCTGTGATTTAATTAGCCTAATCAACCCTCAGCAAACAAGTTGAGACGAAGGTTGTACTCAGTATAGTGCATTCCATTTTTGTACTTAACCTGACACACTTCAAACACTCTCCTTTATGGGTAGAGCGGTTTTCATCACATAAGAGCCATAAAATTCACTTTAGTGTTTCAACAAGCTACAAGCTGAAGCCACATTCCCACAGACATGCCTGCTAAATACACTGTGCTGTAATTAGTCAATTTGCATCAGTTTTGATGTTTGGATTTATTGCGTTAATGAAATAAGATGAACTGATGTAAACTGAAAACCAAAATCAGCAGTTTCCTTATTGTTTCTATTTTGTTTTTTGTTTTATAGGCAACTAAAAAAAATGATGAAATTCTCTATATATTCAATAGGTGAATAATGATTGTTGCATAAGGATGTACTCTATATATCCTCCATAACGAGTGGGCCAGTCTGAATAAAGGTTTGTATCACCATTGTCACACACACACACAGTGATTATTAACATCTGTGTAATTTTAAAAATCATTTATTATAAATCCCAATTTTTTTTTAATTTTCATATTTATCATCTCCCTGTAAATGCGATCTTACGTTCTCCATTTGCCTTTGTTTCACATGTCACACTCAATGTACGTCACTTGTTCGTAACGGCCGCCAAAATTCTTATCCATGATGGACGTTTGTTCGAGTCACTACAAAATGTCACAGAATGAACAATTTGAAAATGTTGTTAGACTAGGAGTTGTGGGATCTGCAATTCCAAAAGTTACTTTAAAAATAAATGACACTCATAACATGAGGTCATTCGTCATTGTTAAAAAAAAAAACCCTAGTAATTCTATCAGCAACATAATGTCATGCACACTAATTTTAATAACACCAGGCCACTGTTTACTGCTACTACTGTGTTAAATACATTTATTTATTTAGTTCCCTACTATTTGTTCCCTTCATAAGGCTTTTGGACTGTCGGCATCTCTGCTTTGTGTGATTTCACATCGTCTGAGCATAGAAAAAGACAAAATTACTAATTTTGCTAATTGTGCAGAGTAATCAGGAGTTCATTCATTGTTTTTCTGACTTTTTTTTATTTTATTTTTATGAGAAATTTTTGTTTTCCTTTTTTAAGGATTTGAGCAGCCACTGTGACCAGAGTGCAAAATCGCTGCAGAGGTTCTGGCAACAATAATTTAAAAATAAATAAATACATAATGAAAAATACAAATTGGACATACTAATGAAGAAGCTACTTTTAGCTGCTTCCTTATTTACGAAGGGTGATATCAAATAAACCTAACTGTTTAGTTCTTATGCAGACTAACAGATGGGCTTCTATTATGTCAGACATGTAGTTTTAACCTCCATATTTAATGAGTTGAAACCTACAGCCTCCCCCCCGTGTTCTCCAAATATGAACCTTTCAATCTTTAATTTTGTAGCTTGATAAATTCAACTACCGGCAAGGTGAGAATAGGTCTAATATTGTCTGAGACGGCAGATAACTGTTAGACACCCACATTGTAGCTGACCAGTGTGAAGGTTATAGATGCCGCAGTGAGGGGAGGATCTAATCATATTCTCTCCAACACATCCTGTGCTATAAACTTTGCATGAGCGTCGGGCCCTGGCTGAATTTTTATCATTTTCTTATTTCTTCCGAGCACTCGTTCTTCCAAGCCTTCAAGCACCGATACAAACATGGGCTTGTCAGCCAGCCCAGACCAGGCTCAAGAGAAGTCCATTAAACAGGTGTTGGCAGAAAATCCCACTTCCTGTTATGGGCATGTTGTGGCTCAGCCTTGTATAGCAGTACTTTTGTTTTAAATTTCCATTTCTGATGTGAATTCATGGAGTTTTGAGTGTATGGGTGCCACATCAGCTTTGTGGTATGATCAAGGATCCAAACACAAAGACACTACAGCAAAGTGTGTTTGCTCTAATGTAAGTAGCAATTACTAGAGAGTCAGAAAAACAGCATGCTACCAGAAGAATAAGAACAGCTCATTTTCTGATGTAACCAGTTAACCGCAGTGCAAACCTTGTATTCACACTGGATACAGAGCCTAAATTCACTTACTTTGTTGTGCTATGTATTTGTTTGAGTTTGTTGCCAAGTGAAACCACACATACAACACAAACAGTACCTTCTGTAATATTTCCAAATCAATTGCATTAGCGTTGATTTTATTATGCTGTAATTCCCCAAAGAGGTGCATTTCCAGTCGTTCTGCAAACTGAGCTGACATGTTTGAAATGGGAGATTCTGTTGATAGCAGAATTTCAGAGTTACATATTTGCAATTTGGAAGCTGCTTTGAAAAAAGGTCTTCGGAGTTTTCCGACTTTGTTTTAAACTATTACAGTTTGAAGCACAGTCATTATTTTGTGTCACAGTTTACAGTTGTAAAGTCACAAAACTGCAGTTTTTCTGTGCGGGGGGGATTAAGTTGCAGGATCGGTAGTAGCCATAAAACTAACATCATTTTATTCTTTCATTGTTAATGTTTTCATGTACTTTCTAGCAGACACTAAAATAAAATGGAAGCCAGCACATCCAGTGCACCAGGTTTGATTATGGATACAGTGTTTGATCAGACTCTCATTATGATTGAGACACATTTTTCATCTTTTGTCATATGAAGGCAGATTGTTTCACAGTCATCCACTTGGAAATATTAAATGGGACCTATTATGCTCATTTCCACTAACATATTTTTGATCTTGAGCTCTGCTAGAGGAGCTTTGCATGATTCACGCTTGAAAATAATCCTGGGCCTCAGTGCAGCTGCTCAGTTCATCCTCCGTCTAAAATAAGCTTCTTCCCCCTCCCTTTAAGCCCAAATTTCTCTGATTGGCTGCCTCTAATGAACAGGAGGTGTGAACAGCAGGTGGGCAAGGCTCCGGAGCTTACAGCCAGAGCTGTGAGCATGATATGACCATGATCGGGAGATCTGCTCTCGCTGACATCATCAAAGCCAAGAGTATAAAAAAAAAAACTGAAACGGAGTGTTTAGAGCAACCAGAAGCCTGAGCGTTTGGATTGCACGTACACACACTCATTACTCAAAAACTTTGGCAATGTTTACTATGAGCTTCTACTACTGTAGAATAATTCATGTGACAGAAAATAATGAATTTTTTTTCCTTTTAATGAGTCCGCTGGATACTGCGTTGTAAACCACCTCATGCTACGCGGAAAATATTTTTACTTTCAGCAGGCATAACAACGGCCACCCGCAATAAATGAAAGACTTTGTTTTGTTTACTAAGAATTTTAAGTAGCAGAGCTGCAAATATTACAAACGGAGCATGTGTCATGGGAAAATGGAAAACTTTGCAGATGGAGCAACACTTGAGGGGGTGTGGTTTAGTGAACAGTCAGTTTCATTTTGTGTGCAGTGCTTTTGTGGCTGCTGTGGCTGATTACTGCTTTCCACCTGTCCTGTTTCCAGTATCATTGGCTCACCACACTATTACCACCTCCTATCATTATCACCACATATTGTCATTGTGTGATTGCTTTTTTGTTTTTGTTTTTGTTGTTTTTTTGTTGGTTGTATATGAATGGAAATGAGAGGACTTTTTGAAAGTGTGGAGAGGAGAAAAGGTTTACTCCCAGAAAGGAAAAAAAAAAAGTTTGGCAAAGTGAAGTTAGCGAAAGGTTGGTATGCAGAAAACATCAGGTTTTGCTCTGTGATGTTGTGCTGTGTGAGTGTGTGACTTGTATATCTGGGCTCCATCAAGGCGTTCGGTGTTGCTTCACCGTTTACACTGCCATCACAGGATGACAGGGGGGCCCCCT
>VVHJ01036514.1:0-19243 GCA_015107715.1 Tylochromis polylepis | reverse complement strand
GGTTTTTTGATTTTTTTTTTTTTTTTTTTTTTTTAAGTTTGGAGCAGAACATTTCCTCCTTTACTATAAACTACAGCGAGGAACCTCAGAGAAGCTGAAGGATGAAAAATCTTTATCGGCATTATAGTGTTTAAATGTGAAATCACATGTTGGACTGTGAAAGAGCGAATCAGAACATATTCTCTTACATCTATAAAACAAAGTCAATAGGAAAAAGGCTAATGTTTCATCCTGGGAAGCAAAAACATTATATTTCCCTCTCATTCAGCTTTGGTTTCCAGATGCTGAAATGATATATTCTGAGAAAATTGCTATTGAATATAAGTCAAGGAAGGGATGAGCTCTCATAGCTCAGATTTAGCCTCTGAATATCTTTAAAAGTTCTTGCTATTGACTACAAGTCACCCACAAATATCACGTTGTCTCACTGTTAAGTGGTCACCATACTCAAGGGACCTGCAACCTCACAAATAATATATACCAACCATGTTGGCCCTCACAGTCTGATTTCTGCGACACAGGAGCATTTTTCTTTTCTTTCTCCGTGTATTTTATTTAACAAAGGCATTTCTTTAACCCCCTTTTCTCTCCTATAGCTCCATGGACTCAAAATCCCTCTTGTGGTAATGGGGGCTTTTGTTGCATTTCACAGTTCATCAGTTGTGGAAAATTATGGTCTGGAACACCCACCCCACACCACCCCTCCCGTCCTATAGTTGTCCCTGTTCTTCCTCCTCCTTTGTGCACGAGGGGTCGGAGAATATATGAAATACATTGGTTGGCTTCTGGAGAGATCCGTTGACTTCTAATGACTGTTTGACCCTCTGGTGTGGCTTTCCCCTCGGAGCTCACTTGGTTGAACACTGATTTTCTAAATATCCCCTTCCCTCTTTGGGAACCGAATAACAAATGGCATTCACAAGCACGGGCCGATAGAGAGACGTTTACAGAGCCCTGAGCATGGCATATGGTAGCATTCATATTTTGAGGCACTCATGTTTTCATTTATCTGTGTTCGGGGGGTTTTAATGTTAATTGCAGCAGATAAGGGGGTGTGTTCTGAATAGAGCAGTCCCAGTGATCCCATCCCTCATTTTTATCCATCGTGGGGGGTCAGATGTCCCTACAGTTGTGGCAGACGCTCTCCCTCCTCTACTCAGCATTTCAAAGCAACAGGGCCTCCCATCCCTTATCAGCACAATGAATACCTTGTGTTGTGTGACAAGTGTATGTGTGTGTGCTACTTTGCTTCTATTTGTGTCTGTACGTACAGACACACTTTTCTAAATTTTGAACTGCAGTTCACATAGTACTATTTCAGAAGACTTTTCAATCTATTTTGGGATGTACGCTGCTGTATACTATACTAATGCAAAGTGACATATGTTTAAAAAAAGAAGCACAACATGTCTGTAACATGTCAGAAATGATTTATTTCCACGTATATGCAACATAATCGGGTCCCTCAGCCAAACTCCAGTGCTACCATAATACTAACACCATGGCAGTAGTTTCGAATTAGTATATGTTCCAAATTAGCATCGTCATAGCGACACTGGTTGTAGTTCTAGTTGCACAATCCAAAAGTTATATCCTCAGTTATGTTTAGGTGTTTATTTAACCTTTATTGGCTTATAATGTCTTTTCTATAATGCATTAATGTGTATTAGGACATGCCTCAGAGTCAGTTGGAGGTGGATGGAGTTAATGGAAGGCATACTGTCACCACACCTTAGTAAACCACACTGTTTAGTTCTTAATTGGACTAATGACTGCTGAAACATACAAATAGAAAAGATGTGAATTAACATTTTCATGCTGTGTCAACACAAAATGAAAAAAAAAAGATTAAAAAAGATTAAAAGGTTTAATATTTGTCACATACATAGTCATACAAGTACAACATGCAGTGAAAACTGACTTGTCCGAAGGAGGGGGGAGGACAGGCTGCAGACGTAGCCGTGCCTAAAGGAAACAGTGAAAAAACACACATCATGGGAACATGAGGCGGAAAAAAATAACTCTACCCAAACTAGACTCCTAACTGGGCGACCAGTTTGGGGACAGTAAAAAACCCCTCAGCACATGAATATCCACATCAACACCATATAAAATCACGTGACAAGCAGCTGGGGAAGCCATTTCAGGCGCTGGGTGCAGGTTTTGCCATCTTCATCAGAAGGGAGTAAGCAGTCGGAGGCATTGGGCGGGTGCTAGAGGGATGAGTGCGTGTCTGTATCAGTGTACGTGAACATGCATGTGTGTGTGTGAAATTGAGGTGCAATGCCCTATATTTGGTGTCACAGTTTGTTTTAATGGAAATGTAATATAAAACATGCACATCTGATCTGAAAACTTCACTCTCATTAATTTCGTTATGATACATGGAAGAAAATGGATAGATGGATGGATGGGGGTGGAAACCATGCAAAGTGTAGCTGCAGTATAAAGACATGCAATAAGGAGTTTTAAAGCACGTGGAAGCCGAGTCATCTGCTAACACAAGAGGCTGACATAATATCATCTAGTCAAAATGCATTAAAGAGAATTCATTATTGTTTAACTCAGAAAAAAAGAAGGGGAACATATTTTATGCACTTTCAAAGTTTTACTTGCTTGGTTAGACTCGCCCTATAAAACATTTCTCTCTTCTCAGACAGCTTTTAGGCCAACAGTGTCATTCTCCTTGTTCGAGGGAAATGTGAGTCAGTGCACTTCACCCTGGACAGGCTTTGAAAAAGACCCCTGGATTACATTGAGTGACAGATCCCAAACCATAAAATCTGTTATGTCTGGCCCGCACTGAGCACAGGGCAAACTCGAAATCAATAGCAACACTATCAGTGATGGAAATTGAATGCGGAATCTGAATGATGAGTACCCCCTCATGAACTGCATAAGAGCATTTTTCCAGTGCTTGTCTCAGATATTTTTCTCCCTGGCAGATGTGAGTACAGTCGCAGCTAAGAGAAAGTGTAAAGGTTGTTGGAACATATATTAAAAGTGGAGCATAAAGATAGAAATCAGAGAGATGAGCGGCCACGGATGGGATTGTTTTCAAAGTACAGAGTCGGCAGTCTTTTAAAGTGTTATTCCACTCACTTTATTTTCTTGTGCACTCAGCTCAATCTGACTCCGAAAAGTAATTTGACAGTTACTGCCATGTATCATTTTGGATAACTACCCGTTGGTAGTTTCAATCAGGCTGGAGTACTAGTTCAAAACCACGACAGAGAACAAAGTAAGAAAAATGAAGTGACAACTGGGCTATGAACTCTCTTATCAGACCCATAAAAGCACATATGTATGAATTACAAAAACTGCAAAAGGAAAATAAAAACTGTATGAGCTGTCATGGAGTTTTTAGCCATTTGAACTTTTGGGAGCACATTATGATGGCTTCTCTGTGCACTCTCCTACACATGACTGAGTTGCTTTGTAAGCTAGCATCTGCCCCACAGAGGGAACTGGAGTGGTCAGCTCACAAGACATAGACCTGGAAAATGTGCTTGCTTAATTAAAGAAGGGGAATAACCAGTGCAGCTATTTACACCTAATTCTGACATAAATCTGCAGTTATCGCACTGGCGAGACTGTTCTCTCCCCAATTTAGGAAGTACCCGAGAGCTTTTCCTTAATAAGCAATCCTCCTGATTAAGCCTAGGCAGGAGTATATTTCTGTGAGAGAGAAAAGGACAAGAGAGGCTGAATTTAACTAGAGGGGACGTAGTTAGCAAAATGTCATCACAGATATTGAGATGGTTAGCATTTTATTAACCCGAGTCAGGACAGAGAGAGCAAGTGGTAAATTGGGTGTAGACTTGCAGTGTCTGTAGGACTTTGGCCTAAGGGTGCTGGGATATAGACACTTGGTATTTCACCCTATCCATCTCCCAAGCTATCTACTCAGGCAATACCGTCTGCCTCAGTCCATTGCTCCTCTAATTAGCAAGTTGTTTTATTTCCTGTGGCTACCAAACTACTTTCCTGACTTTTTTTTTTTCAGACCTTGCTGTCTGCATTGTGAGGACATGCATTGAAATCATCTCCCTCAAGGTGTCAGACACTTGTCACAGAGGCATGATGTGACAAGGGTACAAATGGTAATCTGTTCATTATGTTCACAAGGATAGTGAGCAATCGTGTGGCTTGGCATGGAAATGCATTCTACATCCCCTCTGTCTGCACATCAGAGGCTCTAAATGAAATGATTCAGTTAGAGGTGCCAGCCATTAACTGTTACTCTGGGACACACATTGTTGCCACATTGAAGGCTCTCTTTCAACGACAGTCAGCGCGGCTTCAGATTATTCCCCCACCGTAAACACGAGGGCGATACGCCAAGCTGCAAACACAGTGGCGGTGCGCGTTGGTGTTTGATATGAGTGCGGTACCCCTCCTTGCCTGAATTCCCTTGGATTTCATCAAGGGTTTTCTTCTACCCATATTATTAGCTGGCTTTCTGGCTTGCCATCACCATTGTCGCTTTAGAGAGTATGAAATACTGAGAAGTAGACAATTACAGATTAGTTTTCAGTACGTTAATATTGCTTTTCATGTAGTTACAAGATGTGTTTTTCCTTCTCATGTTAGTGAAAGTATGCATTGCTAAATGCATACTAAATGCTGACTGTATGTATGCTAACTCTGCCTTCACAGAGTTAGCATACATGCATATGTGCCTTTTCTGATACCACAGAATTTTAACTGCACAGTGTCTTCATAAACTGTTTGAGCCAAATGACTGCAGCAAATTTGATTAAAGTCTGCATTTCATGATAGATAAGAACGAAACCTCTCATATCTGTGTGCTTAACGCCCACAGCTCTCCACAGGTTAGCTTAGCTTGGCTTAAAACTGGAAACCAGTCAGTAGAAACTGGACTTGGAGAGGGGGCTCGTGAAAGGGGTTAAAATGGCTCATTTCAGACAGTGGATGAATTGTGAAGTCGGTTTAAGTTAAATAAGGGTGACACTAGTGGAGTCCCACAGTGATGTTTTATTCATTGGAAGATCATTGGGTTTCACGTTAGAGCTGCTGACTAGACTTCATGACAGTCACTTTGACTAACACATGGCATCGCTAGTGTCACTGATTCCCACCATGTCAGGCGTGTAGCAACATTGTGTCTCACACTGTGGCTTTTTTCCCCTCTTTTTCTAAAAATTGAGTGTGCACTTTGGCTGTCAGTAATTCTGAAGTCATTTTCAATTTTGCTCTGCAACGACTGAGCAGTTTGTTTTAGTCCCAGCTGAATAAAATACGTCCGTGCTAATAATCCTAATTAGCTCCTCTAATGTACCCTCGCGCCCCCCCACACTCCTCTAAATACTCCCTCTGGTGTGCAATTGAGGTTGGAACCTATTCAGCCACTACCTCTAATCTGTCTGACTGATGAAGAGTTTTAGCCACTATAAGAGGTAAAAGTGTTGCTGTTGAAACTCATATTTAGCACAGTAAGAACCTTATTTTACCTTACAAAATGAGATATAGTTTTACCATTTATTATTATGTTTGTGGACAGTAAATATGCACTTGTAGAAATTCTGTGTGACTTTAGTTTGTCTTGATGGATTGCCTTGAGTTAGAGCTACACCACAATAGTCTGCAACAGGTGAAAATGATATTGGTGAACCTTTGACTTCTCGTGTTGTGCAGAGTTGTGAAACTCATAGCTCATGGGACACGTACAGTTCAAATTGATCTCAGGCAGGCTGGACCAGTAAATCTGTGGTGTAATAAACTGTGTGAAAAGAAGCCCTCTAAATTTTTCCTTTCTTTGATTATAAAGAACTGCATTCTGGAAAAGAAAAAATCACATTTTTGCATTTTCATTTACATTTAACCTGTTTACAAACCAGATGATGAACAGCGTGAGATATCTTGCAATTTCAACAAACAGCAAATGTAACATTTTTATGAGTAAACAATTTACATTGTATGATTAGAAAAATGTGTCCGGATATTTTATATTTAATAATAATAATTACAGTGGGACGAATTCGACCCTCTGGCAGGCATGTTCTGCAGGCTCTGATCTAGTGCCACCAGGAGATTTGGAGGTTTGTGGTTTTGACTTAATTCTCTTAACGACTACTGTATGGATTTCTGGATAATGTGGTGTATCTATTTAGGTCCACAATGAAAAATTCAATGACTGTATTGATCTTTTAGTTTAAAAAAAAACCCATTATCAGGTTAAGAAATGAGTTGGTCGAGTATTTTTGGTTTCTGGAAAAATACATGCAAATACATGTAATTCCACCAGACCCAGCTGTACTTTGTGCTTAGCAATAACTAACAAATATTAGTTGTAACCATGCAAGGTTAAAACCGATAACATGATAAACATACAGGAGTTTACATTCTGTTGTTGGTATTTTATCATCCTTAAGTAGTCTAACCAAACCCAGTTTAAGACCAAGTAGGTTTTGCTTGATTATTGGGGACAAGATATCAATAGCCATTTATTCTTAGGAGAATATTGCTTACATTTTAGATATCAGATGCCAAACTTCCTAAAAAATAAAAATTTTTTATAATCAATACTGGTATCAGGCAGTGTATGAAAGACTGGCTGTCAATATGGTTTCCTGTATAACGAGCTTTGCCCAAGAATTCTTCTGCGACATTACTGTTGCCAAATTTTAGCAGCTGTCGCGAGAAATTAAATCCATCATAGTACTTCATTCTCTTAAGTCTGAGCTAGAAATAAAATAATAATTAAGTTGAGGAAGTATCATTGTGTACTAAAATTATCCTAACAAAGAAGAAGCACAACTGATGGTGAAACAAAAAAAAACAAGACATCCATATTTACAGCTTTTGTCCCCATGTTAATGATATAACTAAGCAAAACCTGGCTCAAGCTCCTGATTTATTGCTAGCGATGCTTTTGAACCTGCGGAAGTGCTTTGGGGGAATAGATCATAAAAGCCAACGTGTGTTTGTGTGTTTGTTGCTGTGTGTGGCTGCGTCTCACTGTGTATCCGGGTGCCATGTGGCACTGAGCGACTCGGCTTTGCTCTGCCAAGAGATAAGAACACAGGGTAAGCCGCTCGCTGTGCCAGCCTACTGGATTTCACCTCTGAATCTTCTTTGTTGGGAGTTGTAGGGCTGCTCTATTTCTAATGTGACAGTTCTTGCAGAGTGCCATATTGACTTTATGTACTGTATATGTTCACTACAAGAAGCTATTTGAAATACACTATCAATGGCAAAGCACTTGAGAGCAGTTAAAAAAGTTGTTAAATCCTGCAAGGGCAAGAAATTGTAGGGTTGTTAGATCATTGTGCATCGAGGACAGTTTCACGTTGCGATTAGGAATATTAGCATGTAATAGGTAGGTCTAATTGTTTTAATTATGAAAGTACTTTAAACCTATTTCATTCCAGCTCGGCTGTGTGATAGATACTGTTTAATCTGTTATTTTAGATCAGTGCAGAGAGGGAAAAGAAGGGGGAGACTGGCTCCTGAAGTAAAGGTGTTAGACTGTTGTGCTGACTGCATGCATGCCTTGCAGAAGATTTCTGCCAGTGAAATGTTGGCAGCAGTCAGCAAATGGGTCGGCAACAAGAGGGGAGTGCCTGCTGGGAAGTGGAGGTGGAAGCTGGCATATGGTTGATGGTGCTCACCAGTACTTACCCTTGTTAGGCCGCCTTTTTAGCTTGTTTCATGTGTGCAGAACTGAGATAATTTAATCCCATAGTGATATTTCAGGTTCTTATATTGTTAGGCAGCAGGGTCAGTGAGCACGCTGTGTCATGCCAGTCATTTACCAAATTATCCAGCAATTAATTCCAATATTTTTAGACTAATCTTTCATTTGCTAAATATAGACTTCTTCTATATTAAGAGTTACCAGCTGGATTAATGGATGTATCTGGATATAGCTGGAGAAAAGGAGGAGCTGTCTAATTGAAGAAAGAGGGTGATTGGTTAACAGGAAATGTTGCCTTTATGTGATTTAGTGCCATCTTGTCTGAGTTATGGTGTCTTGGCCTTTGCAAGATCAGACTGTTAATAAAGGCTAAATCTTGACCTTTTTGTGGACCTTATTTACTCTTCATTTGTGCATTCAAAGGTATAAATTCCCCCTGTGTATGGAGAGGGAAGGTGTGTCTGCCTTAGTTTTCAAAATCATTATTTTGTTGTCTTCACTTTTATAGCACTTGATGGCTTCTCTAATGCTACAGTCATAGCAGGGACAACAGTGACTGGAAACTGTGGCATGACCAAAAGTACTGTAATCAAGTGCAAAGTCACACTGTCTTTGACACGGACACTTCGAAGAAGGGGACCCAAGCTGTGACCACCCGCAATCAGCTGCCATCTTCATTTTGACACGCTTTGAAGTGGACAGGACGGCGATTGAAGTGCAAAATGACATAAGTGTTCAATAACCTTGCCTTTATATGGGAATATAAGCAGGATATAATCAATTGAAAACCATCTGAGTCAAGTCTTCTGTTACAAAGAGGCGTATCGTAAATGAATTTCACTCTTTGGCACAGACCAACTACATCTGACTCCATCAATATGTTGGCAGTCTGTCTGCATTTATAAATTAGACAGGAGTTATTTGCGAACTTCACCCATCTGTGTGAGAGTGATTGCAGTCACTCTGAGTCTGGCCACGATTGTTTGGAGACAGGTTGCCTCCCACCAGGTGAACTGTGCAATCGCCTTGCGATCAAAGTGGTCACCGCAACACTGCGATCCTTTTCTAAATGCAAGAAAAGAAAATCCCTGCAATCACCAGGCAACCCAGGCACAAGCAGGATGCTCTTGTTTTCTTACTGTAGTGTGAATGAGCAATAATTTGCTGATAAGAGAAGACCTGCAGACACTACTTGGGGTGAAAAAGGGTAAAGAGAAAACATTAAAAACACATTAAATCACAGAGTGCTTTGTTGTAAATATGATGTTAAAGATTCTAGAAAAATTTGTTTTGTTCCATACTTGCTGCATCTAAGTTGCTAACTTTTAAGGAATTGTTTTTTCTCAGAAACTACAGTTGCCTGTCCTCTGTGGGCCAGCGAGTGTGGATGAAGAAGTACATTATGGCTCAGCACATATGCCGCTACAGTTTCACTTTGAAACATGTGTGTCTTATATTTTTGGGACGCTTACGCAGCAGCTAATGGTGTCAAGGTTCAGCTGTGTGGCAGGCAGGCTGTAGGAACCAAACGCAGGACTCACACACAGGAATGTAACTGAAAGCGGCAGCTTTATTTCTGGAAATCAGTTACTACAGATACAAAACAAGACTCGAAACCTCAAACTAAAACACTAGAAAATAAACCAGGAACTGAGAACTAGGAACAAACTCTGAGCACAGAGGGAAGACACACAGCATAGTGAGGGCACGACATGAAAACTAACAGAGAGAAACACAGGACTTAAATACACAAGCAGGACAACCAGAGGAAGGGGAACAGGTGGAAACACAGCTGGGACAAATCAGACCTAATGAGACAAGGGGAAGCACAACCAGACACACTGCACACAGGACAGGGACTATCAAAATAAAACAGGAAACGCATGACAGGCACAGAGGCACGGACTAGACACTGAACAGAGGGAACACGGAGCACAGGGACAGGAGTAACAAACTGTGACACCAGACACGACTGACTGGGGAGCAAGAAAATAAACATGAAGGCAGAACTAAACCTACACTAACCATGAGGGGCACGGGAACAAAACCCAAGAAGTAGAAATCACAAAACAAAGACGAACTAGAGAGCTAGAAATACAGAACCCTAAACCAAAAGACTGGTTGTGATAAACCATGATGAAATCAAAGATTAACAATAACACAGAACACAAAACACTGGGTCACCGACCCAGGATCGAGACAAATGGTTGAGGATGTACTACTGCAACTTTGTGAAGAAAGCCAACACAGAACATGCTGGTTAAAAATAGAACAGTGACAAGTATTTATTTTTTTCTATTAAAGGAAAGGATTATTAAAGGAAAAATCTGAGCCCTTGACCCCTACAGTGGGACTGTCTTATACTGTATATTGAGGACTCGAGGAGTCACTGAATTATGAAGTATGAAAATGATGTAAGCCATATGCTGGGGTTTCCAGCACTCTTCACAACCACCATCAAAACACCAAATAAGGGAATGTTGTTTTGGAGGCATGGTTTCCCAACCAGGAGAGCTTCAGACTCACTGCCAGCACACTGAAGCTACTCCGGCAGTGTGCAGTAGCCTACTCAGATACTCCTCAGTGGTTGTAATTTTTTGTCATTTTGCCCAAACCTTGCTACAGCACACCATTCTAACTGCTAGTTCCACTTGAAAACAACTATTTTTTTTAACTGTGTGCTAAGCGGGTACCTCTTAAACTAGCAACAAATTTTGGTGCTACAGGTAGAGGATCCCAGTTGTCGCCTTTATACGCTAACATGTTAAACTAACATAACAAATCTATCTATCTCCTCTGTGACCACCATAAATGCTCCCTGAAGGAAGTACAGTACATATGAAAACTAAACTTTACTCTATTTTTGGCTAGTTTAAACCAATCCAGTGTTTACTTTGTTGTAGCGCAGTTTTTGTGTTTTCTTTAGCAATTTTGATGGATGAAAAAAAAAAATATGAATATTCAACAGAGAAACTATTTCATGAAGGGCTAGTAGAAGTATGATATAGGTTTGAGTGACAGCCACTAAACACCCCAAACAAATCCCTTCTGGACACCGCCTGGCTGCCTCCAGCATAACAATTTGAATCCCACCTGATAATACCTCTTGTCATGCTGACAGCTGTCATCAAGTCAGCCATGTTCACTGTTTAGTTCGCTTTTTAAATTAGCGAGCGGATATTCTCACAATGGTCTTTGTTTTTCCTCTGCTGAAAAAGAAAAAAGTACACCCTGAGGGAATGCAGCCAGGCATGGCGCGAGTTGTGTTCGCGTTGCTGAAAACTGACAGGCAGTTTGATTTGACATTTGCAGCAGTTTACTGCCACCATTAACGAAGTTCTGAGTGTTTCAGTTTGGATTTGCTGGGTATGAACAGTGCTTAATCTCTTTCTTGTGTACTGTACATGGTACAAACTGTCTTCTGCCATATGTGCTTTAATCCTCTTCATTATAGAAATGATGAAGCCTTGATTTTCTCTCAGAAGCACTGCCAACTTAGTAGTCGGGACAAGCTAGATGAGTATAGGGGACACAAACTTTTAAGAAACACTCCAGATAAAGTTATATTTTTGAATTGCTTGACAGCTCAGTGAAATATCTAACAAAGGAAAGTTTGATTTGTAGCTTTGCAGTCATTTAAATCACTACCAGGTGTGGTTTTGCATTCAGAGTTTACAAAAAAAGGGGACGACAACTATACAGTAATTTGGACTTAGTTGAGCTGTCAGCATAGCTGCTGGGTGTCATATCAATTTCTGTTAAGCATCAAAACGCTTGTAGACCTCAGCTGCATGCGAAATAGCAAAAGAATCATTATGTTAAATCACACCAGCATTATGGCAGTGATTTAGGCTCATTGTTGGTCATAAAACGGAGCGTTAGTGGAGCCTGTGGAGCAATCAGCTAATGTTCTGAAACAGACAAACAGCAATATTTTAATCTGCTGACAGAGGTGGAGAGCTGAGGCAGACCAACCTGTAAACACTGGACTCTCCCATTAGCCATAGACCATACCTGCAGGAGATGAGGCAGTGTTCGTGACCTCTGCCTTGTGATTTGGACGTGTGCAGAGGTCCTGTACTGAAGGCTAAATAGATATACTCAATTTCACAGAGTCTCTTGAAGGTAGAGATCTAAAGCTGAGATTTGGATGTGAGTTGGCTCGTGTGAAGCACGCTGAGGTGAGGAGCAGACTACCCTGAATTATTGACAGCCAGCCTGGCTGCTGATCACACCCTTCCTACTCCCCTGGTAGAGAGATCCTGCTGTGAGGAGCTGCAGGTTTGGGTAAAAACACCAGGATTTCTCTGTAGCGCTCCTCTTCATCGTTCTCTTTCACTGTGTCGTTTTTGTTCACTGGTTCGTCTTTCCTTAATAAAGCTGTTAGACTCTTTTGATTTTATATACAATTTTAATCTTTTTCTTTTTTTTTGTTGCAAACATCAGCTTTACAAAATATTTTTTTCTCTTCCTTTACAATGGAGTCTGTGCTTCCAGCTCATTTAATGCAGCCTCACATATGTCTGAATAAAGGCTGTGATGTACACACCATGACAAACTGCACACCTTTAGTAACAGAATTCACAAAATAAATCACACAAGTTTTTCTTTTGTACCCCACATCTGAATATCTGGATGAATGACACAGCATCCCTCGCAGGAGAGCGAGGGTTAAGAATCAGGTCATCTATCCAGTCTCTCCAACCTGTTTCAGCATCACAAACCAAAAACAAAAAGAAAGAACAAAATTAACAACATTTTGTATTGTCATAAGCATTGTCTGCATTGCTATGTGAACATAATTGACCTGAAGATACTTTAGGATATAGATTTATTTTATAGATTTGATTTATCTCTCAGTGGCACTAAATGTCTATTACATGTCCTGCAAATGAAAAATGTATGTCTCCCATTTGTCTTTGATTCTGTTTAATTAAAAAAGCATGTTTCTAATCTGAAAATACACAATAATCCACCAATAAAATTCAGCACTTAGTATACATGCATATAGATCTGTGTGGACTTGAGACTGCACATTATGCCTTTTGTAAATGGCACGGACTGTGCATTATATATGGACTGCACACCACTTCTATAGAGCAGTCTTTGCACGACTGCTTTCTATGCTTCTGCACAGCTCAGCATAGCATTTTCCATCTTCTCGTCTGTTAAGCATCAGAATAAACTCTTACACTTAAAACATCCAATTCATAAACCTGAAAAGTGTAAAAATGTCACCAAGTGTTTGATTTTTTTTAAAGTTTACAATTCAAAAAATGTCAGGCTTGGCATCTATATGTGTTTATTTGATAAGTCTTTGTTCATTCAGTGTAAACAAAGGGTTTCATTGTTGGGAGACAGCTGGATCTATGGAAAACTGTGTTTCCCACTTGGAGATCCTACAGTGTGTGGTGAATTCTCCTGCCAGAACATGAACTGTTCAGTTTACAGATATGTTCATTTCTTTACACGTGCCATGGCTGATTTTCAAGACTTTCTTGATATTTGGGAGATTTATTAATTCACATAGATTGGCTGCCACGTTCCTATTAAGGAGTTAAATTTGGGAGGAGGTTTGGCTTGGCCATTCACTCTGGCTGCCAACAGACTCTCTCCAAGGGTTTCAGTCTGGAACTGCAGGCAGACACACACACTGAAACACAGTGCAGAGCCAGTGAAACGAAACAGCTTTCAATGTGCGTGTCAGTGCAAGTAGCCTCGTGTGCTGTGGCTTCTTTTTGTGGATTAAGTAATATGTGAAAACACCAAGATTGCTGGTAGCTGTCAGTGATTTGTTTTTAGTTATTTTGTATCTCCATATAAACGCTACAAGACAAATTTGACTTTGTGCTCTGCAGTCACTGAGTTTACATAATACTGAAAACGTGTTGGCAATGATGACATGCCTGAAATGAGAAGGTCTGGGTGTTGTCTTTGGAAGCTTCTATGTAAATGTCAATCTACACCAAATGCTCAAAGTATTTTGATGTGTGTAAACTTCCCTAGAAAATTGAAATGAAACTTTTTTTATTATTATTATTATTTCTCTGAGTGTTCAGTTTGCCCGTGTAGGTTTGAAGGCCACAGGTTGCCTTTGTTCGAGTTTGACTAAGGAGATTTTATTAGTCCGCCTATAGGAACACTGAAACACACAGTTCAAAAATATGTCACATTATCCTACTGCAAAGCTGTAACATGTCGGCTTGCATGCAGGGTTGTGCGGATCAGAACAGAGCATCACATTTGATAGGCCTAGGGGCCAATGTAGATGATTCTACACCGGAGAGAAATGCCTTTGTGTACTTTGAGCAGTGTCACTGTCTAGTTGAAAGAAGAAAGAAGTCTTTCTAAGAGTTGAGTGCACATTTTTCCTTCATAACATTTTATTACACTCAAATTAACTGTGAATTATTAAACTAATTAAACTGTTATAGTTTCAGGACCATGGACAGAGCATGTGCGTTTCACTGTGATGACATGAGTTGTGCTGTAACACATAAAAGGTTTCTACTGGTGGACCTACACATATTCAGCTGCATGCAATATGACACACACACACACACACACACACACACACACACACACACACACACACAATGTTAACACCACCAATCACAGACTGTAGAAATAAACTTTGTCAATCAGGCATGTACGTTTTGTTTTTGGTTTTTTCCCCTTAATGGGATGTTAGTTGTCTTAATACAAGAATGCCACAGACTGTGCATGGTTTACAGTCAGACATAGATCAGAAGCTGTTAATTACTGAAGCCTGTTTTCATTATAACCACTATGTCTGTCGCCCCCACAGAACTACATTTAATGTATACATGCATGGCCTACATTTTTATGCTTTTCTAATTATATTTAACAAACTGTGCCTATCCTGGTAGTACATTAAGAAACAGCCAAATATCATCTCTTAGTCTCAGGAGTGCCACCAAGGGGGGGCGGGGGATGGGGAGGAGTTCACTGGCCACCCCCCAGTGCTCCCCCTGCAATACTGTCCTATGTTGGTAATAATTGTAATAAACGTGAGCACAAAGAGCGGAAGACGCTGAGTTGAAACCTGAACTTGTTAATTATTCCTGCTTTAAACAGATTATTATAGATTTCAACATTTATTTGGTTTTCATATGTACCTATTTTCAGTGATATCAACTTTAATAGCAGGGAATTAACTAAACACATAATTCTTTTCTCTCTTTCTTTTTTGACATATTTTTCAGTCACCTATATTTGACAACAACATAATAAAACTGGAAATTCTGTTTTTGGTGTGCTAGCCCAATATTTTTGGCAGTCCCCATATGGCCACCCCTATGAAAAAATTCTGGAGGCCCCACTGCTTAGTCTGTGACCTTGCTCTAAATTGCATAGCTGTTGGCAGACTGGACATGTCATATTAAAATGAACTGACTGCACTTGTGTTTAAAAAAAACAGCACAACATTTGTAAATTACCCGTAAAACTACCCACACCCATCCATCGGCACGATTATACCCACATGCTAATTTGCCCTATTTAGTAAATCCAGCCAAAAAATGTCTAAAAAGACTTCTCCAAGGGCACTCAACCAAAGATGTTCAGCCGATTAAAAAAAAAGATGTTCAGCCTAGCACAGCAAAGCTTTGCTGTTCTTTCTGTACTTCAATAAAAACATCACATTAACCTTTTAAAATCAAAAGCACATTGTGAAGACACAGTCTCTAGTAGAGTTCCTTTTTTAGGGACAGTCTCTGAATCTCTAATTTGAATCTCAAATGGTCTTTTACATAATATATATATATATATATATATATATATATATATACACACACATAATCAGCCATACTAGCAGATATTCATTCCAACATACACACATACGTGCAAATGGTTGCAAACTATGGCCAAAAATGAAGGGGAAAAGATTAAGGGGACATTTAGCAGACGATGGATGTCCTCCATCTGTCCTGTCTCTCATTCATCAGCTTCTCAAAGTATCATGTTAGGAGCACACTCTCTTCACTTGTTAATACAGTTCCGTTTTTAGCCTTGATCATCTGATCCGGTGCACATCCTTTCCATCTAGATCTCACTGCCTGGCCAACTGATACAAGTCCTTTTCTAATTCCTTAATATCCAGCCTCACAAACAACACTCTTTCTTTGCCTCCCAGGACTCCTGTCTACTTTCTTCCAGACTGCCCCACTTTTGTAAGCTAACCTCTCATTCTAAATGAATGAAGAATCCAAAGAGCAGCCGCCAAACACATTAGATGCAATGTAAGATGTGTTTTTTTCAGTCTTAAATACAGGCATTTTTCAGTAAACTGTAAACCTTTGTAAACCACAAATCTTGTGTTCTGTAAAGGGAAATTTCTGAAATTAACCATCCAACACATATTGTGCAACACATACAACAGTAAAATTTATGATTCATATAAATAAAAAAGAAAGAAACTATAAGAATATCTCCTAAAACCCAGTGACCAATTGTTAACGTTACGTCAAATTTACCCAGCAAATAAAATGCTTTACAAGAAAAAAAAAAAAAAGATTTATTTTGCAAAATATCAGTATTTCATCATACAGGTAAGGATTGTGAATGATTAATTTTACCTCTTCTACAGCCTTATTACTGATAAGTAAGCTATGGCATGTCAGACGACTCCTGCAGTTTTCTGTGGCAGGCCCAACACGAGCTATTATCTTGCCCTCCTTAGCGGCCTCAGGGCAATAAAATGAAATGCTAAATGTCAATTGCTGTTACAAAATTTTGAAATTACAATTATTTACAGTAACTGACTGTTAATGTTTAAATGTCCCAGTTTTGCACAGTTCACCTTAGAACACCACAAATTACTGGGTCAAAATATCTGTCATCTAAACTTAATGTAGTCTTGTAATTTTCACAATTCCTGAAAGGATGTTCAGTCTATTAGAATGAAAAATTTTACTTTCGTACCTTGTCACAGAGGATCGCCTTAGCAGATAGGTCCACGTAATCGATTGAACAGTTATCCAAATAGCATATTTCATAGCCCAGAAAATTTAATGAACGCCTCGAGCTTCCAGCTAATATTATTCGGTGTACTTGCTGAGTAAATCCCCAAATCATAGATTTCTTTAAACCTCAATTTCTCACATTTTGGCGAGCTCGCTCATATTTGTTATAAAGTCGTTTTCCTAGTTTTGGTTTTTAAAAAAAACGAAAGACAAATAAAGTCGTTTCGCGGTTGTCATAGTTATATATTTCTAATTACTGTATTGTCACCAGACCTTATCGAGTCTCTGTGGCGCAATCGGTTAGCGCGTTCGGCTGTTAACCGAAAGGTTGGTGGTTCGAGCCCACCCAGGGACGAGCTTTTCCATAATTTACGTGCACTGTTGTTTATATTATAGTGTGTTAATCCTTCACCAAAACTAACACGTTCATTTATACTCACGGCTAAGGCAGAAGTGTGTTGAACACCATATTTCTCTGTGGTGCGAACAAAATGGCCTTAAATCTGATGCATAATTTTGATATTTCGCAGGCATCTGATATTCTTCCTGCAACTGCAGCCTCCGTTTTGCGGCTGTAGTAGTGAGTGTTCCGTGCTCATTTTTCTTGTTTTTAAAATTCTCTGTGTGATGATGACAGTGCAGTAAATGTTACTGAAATTTTTTTCTCTGCCTTGTCTCCTTTCTTGTCACTAAATACAATTTAAATTTAAGAATTTTAAAAACGATATGACTTTGGCTCCCAGTAGACTTTAGTAGTGATTTTATAGTTCTTGTCTGAACACGTTTATGATTAGAAGGTCTGTTGAGAATTGATATTAAACATTTACTTATTTTAAAACCGTCTGTTTATTTTATTGGGTCTTGTTGCATCTTTTTTTGACTTGATACTTCATGTTCTTATTGTTTGACTATCAAACAGTTCTCAGTGCCTTTGGCTGTGGTTGCTGCTGTCCAAGATGACTTTTTGAGAACTTGCTGTGAGTTTGCGGTGTTCCTGTTTTATGCTTCACCTGTTTCGAAACATCTGCACTTTGTAATCTCGGAGCAGAGTCGGAAAATCTCATCACCGATGTAACGTAACGGCTGCTGCCAAGTGACCTCAGAAGAGGCAATCAAAACTTCGGGGTCCGTCTCCGAGAAGGCAGCAGGAGAGGGCTTCGAGATGTCTGCACCTGGAAGCTTCACGGTGCTCCGTGTTTTGTGGCTGCTATCAGTGTTTGGCACGGTGCTCCCGCTGGACGGCGGCATGCTCTTTCCCCGGGAGTCCTCCTCCAGGGAGGTGAAGGAGCTGAACGGGCTGTGGGATTTCAGGGCTGACGGGTCCCCGAACAGGAACGAGGGCTTCGAGAAGGCTTGGTACACTCGTCGGCTGGCCGAGGTGAGCGGGAACGGAGGTGATAGCAGGTGAGATGACATAAGTCAGCCCTCTTTGGTTTGCTGTTGACAGGGTTACAACGGTCACATACAGTAATGTGCACATTTTACTCTCTGTAAACCAGAACCTTTAAACATCTTGCAATTATGTAGAGTTATACCAAAAAATAATCTTAAATAAAAGTTACTTAGCATGCCATAAAACGTGTTAACAGAAATACAAGAAAGCCTACATAAACTTATTGGTTTGACTCATCCATACGTTTAGCTAGGAAGTGGGTGCTCGATACTAAGTTACGAAGCCCGGGTGGAAAGTGTGCTTCCAAACACCCTAGTCTCATGACCACGGTGAGCTGAAGCTTCCGTGCATCCTCAGTTTGGTTAGGTGGCTTGTCTGCTGCTTCTAGGTTTGATATGGAACAAGCCTGGTAAACTCCCAGAAAGCCTAAAAGTCGTTATCGGCAGCGACCACAGCAGCTCTAAGAACACATGATCCACTGGTTTATTGGCAGGGAGATGTGTTTATCCACAGCTTTACAGTAGCAAAAATAGCTTTTTATACCTGCAACAGGTGTGCTATGTGAAAGGATTTTTCAAGTTTGAGGAGGTAACTTATAGAAAACTATTAAAAAAAAAAGAATGGAAAATCTTTAGAAATCACGAATTTAGACATTGTTACTTGATTTTCATTTATTCATCATTTTCCATAAGCATAATTGGAAGCATTTAATTAACTTCACTTAAGTCTGTGAAGGTTCTCATTCATCCAGGTCATGGTAGTCTAAGGAGCTTGGAAAGAAAAGCGTCTGGACTTCTCAAAGTTTTTTGAAGACGTTTCACCTCTCATCCGAGAAGCTTCTTCAGTTCTAAGAGCAAATGGTGGAGAGTCCCAAATTTAAAGCCTTGTGGGAGTGTCTCCCAAGAGGGTCATGGACCCCCTGTGGATCCTCTACCTAATCACACGAGCCCAGGTGTGAAAACAGGTGTGGGTCTCAATCAGCCAAGGTTTCGGGCGAACCCATTGTGAAACCTATCCCCACACTATCATGTGATTACCTGAGGTCAAATGGCCCAGGATGTGAGTGGGCGTTAAGGCGTCTGGGAAGGGATCTCAAAACTGGATTATAGATAGCAGACAGTTGGTGTCGTAAACCACCTCCTCTGTTCAAGGATGGTCGTTCACAGTGGACATAGATGGCTTCTTTCACTCCTCGTTCAAACCATC
>VVHJ01036512.1:0-13160 GCA_015107715.1 Tylochromis polylepis | reverse complement strand
AGGGATGGTTGGCTCAACAGTGCTCTGACTTTTTGTTAGCCTGGCTACAGTGCTGACGAGAAACCTAGGGTTGTTCTTATTTTCTTCAATCAGATTCAGAATCAGAGAGACTTTATTTATCTCCGACGGGCAATTGAGATACAACAGAGCAGCATAACGTTAAAGATAAGAACAAAGCATAAACAGGCAAGAAAATAAGATAAAAATACTTAAAATATACAATATATACACAATTATAAAATTTGGAATTGGGACAGCCTTTGTCGCGTCGCTGTGACGTCATCGGCCTTCAAATGCGTCCTACATAGGAAGCGTCCTAGGTTTTGAGACACAGCCCATGTGTTTAGTTCTTTATTCCCAGTATAGGTTTTGTATCGTTTTGTGCACCTGTCAGCAATAAAGCTGTTTTTGAGTTAAGTCCTGTTTTGCGTGTGAGTCTGCGATTGGGTCCTTTCCTGCCTACACACAGCCCAGATTGAGACAGAATGTCTGACCATGTGGTTAATTATTTGTCTGTGTAAGTGTCTATATGTTCAAACATGCAGACTTATCTTTAAAGTGTGCCTTTTATTCAAACTGTGAAACACTTTGTAAGTCTGTGTTTTGAAAAGTGCTATACAAATAAAATAAATCATTGGGGCTAGACTACTGATCTACTGCAGATGGGCTACAGCAGCAGAAGAGCACAGTGGGTACCTCTCCTGTTTGCCAAGAACAGGAAACTGGCTACAATTCACATGGGCTCACCAAAAATTTGACAACATAAGACTGGAAAAAGTTGCCTGGTCTGATGAGTTTCTTTTCTGCTGTAACATTCAGACAGTAGGGTCACTCACTATAGCTGGAGCACAGACATCGTGTACAGGCTGTTAATGTAATTAAGTCACGCAGGAAGCTATATTATTTATCAAAAGGCACCATCACTAGAAACGTGTTGGAGAGGTCCAGTTGAGTGGATTGAATTAGTGGAGATAAAGCCTAGTAGATAGCTGCTGGCTATAGCCACCTAATATTTAATTTATACTGTGTCTGTTTGCACAGGCATTTAACTTTGGAAAGGGGTTTCCAGCCATCGCAGACAGGCTCCCATCCAGTCCTCAAAAATCCCAACTCCATGATGCATAAATGGTGACTGGATGACAAGTAGCCCAGTGTTCACCAAGAATGGGAGAAGCACAAAAGACATCAAAGATTAAAAAATAAAAAAATACAGCATGAAAAGCATCGATAGTGGTTGCCATGGACACTTTCACTTTTTTTTAACACTCAGCTTCACTTCAGCTCTTTGTATGTTATGATTTGGCTCTTCACCATGCCTGGCTGAAGGACCAGCAACGGCACAAGTAAGTGTGCCCCACAGACCCATTATTTTTGGCACTGCCCCGCATCTGAATACAGACACTCTGCAGATAGACTGCCATGTGCTACCGCCACTGGACCATAATTTCTCCAGGAGTTGATTCCTGTGCATCAGTCAAAGAGGCCGTGTCCTCAGTCGTGAATAACTTTAAATACTAACAAGATCTAAACAGGTGTGTTATAAAAAATAACTCCATAGGCTACAAACTTCTTATTAAGTGGGGCATTTTAACTCGGGAGTCTGTGGGCACGGACTTGCTTCCTGGAGTCACCCTCTAAAAGGCCATCTGAGGAACAGCAGTTTTCCCCAGTTTGGCTTTTGTTTTGCAGATCTTGAGGTTAAAGCTCTTTAGAAATGTGATGTCAGACATTAAGTTTAATTCTACCTTTGTTCTCAAGTTGTCTGACTTAGATTAGTGCAAAACTTTAAAAAAAAAAATTGAATCGTCTGTCTCATAACCAGTGAAAAATGTTTCTTTTCTGTAGCCCACACACACACACACACACACACACACACACACACACACACACACACACACACACACACTCTTAAGTGGACGGGTGACAAACATTTATACATCCATAACTGAAGGTCAACAGTGCGTTGCAAATAGATATTGAGAGGGAGTTTGTGTTTATGCTAATGCCTTGTCAGACAGAGGGGCCGGCGACTCTCTGACACCATCTATTAATAATGAGACAAGACTGCAGAAAAGCACTGAGTATGAACCAAACAATGCTGCTCCTGAGATCTGCCAGCAGGCTTGAGTGAGTGCTTTGAAATTGGCCTCAGTGTGCATGCATTCTTCGCAGGAAGTGATGTGTGTGAGTGGATTTGTTTGTTTATTGATGTTTGTGTTTTGTGTTTGTCTCACAGCAGTGGTCTTGTCTGGCCTGTTTGCAAACATGTTTGTACACGAGCGGCAACAAGCCTGCAGGAATGAGCGGGTAACAGAAATACAGCGAGAGGGGGAAGCCTCCCAAGAGATGCTGAGGCAAATGGTACCTCTAGACTAAAGCAAAGCTTAAGAGTGCTCCTGATGATCTCTGAATACAATGGTATGTGTTTTTTTTTTTTACTTGTTTTGAAGAGTTGAACCACAACCTCTCTTTAATTGTAGCTTGCGTATTGTTTGATCCAATTAATCTGATCAAATAAGAAGCAGTCAGCCAGAAATTTCTGTCACACGGTGCTAAGTCGTTTCTGATTTTATTTGTTTATTAAGCCTGCCAGATTTTTTTTGGGGGGGGATCACATTATTTCCACGTTGTTATTTGATATTGTATTATCATAAGCTCCAAAGTCATTAAAAAAGAAAGAAAGAGAAAGGGAATCAGTGTTGCCACTCCAGAGTCAAACCAAATTGAACAACTGAAACAGCATAAACCTCCTCTGTGAGGTTCTGGGAAACAGGTGGATGATGAGATAGCCGTGACCTGTGCACAAATACAATATTTCGTTATTAAGAACTGGGAAGATGTGAGGCCACAGCTAGTCTGCACTAGTGTACAAACAGAGGGGTAACATAAAGTGAAGTCCTGCTGAAGTGATATCATTGTGCTTCCTATCCTGTCTGGATGAGGAGCTCGGAGTGAGGTCAGGGGAGTATGGGGTGTAGTTTCTTGAATAGGTTGGTGTGTGTCTGTCTGTCACGCTTGTTTGGGTGTCTTTGTGTTCAAGACTGTATGTGTGCATCTCCATTTGTGTGTGTGTGTGTGTGTGTGTGTGTGTGTGTGTGTGTGTGTGTGTGTGTGTGTGTGTGTGTGTGTGTGTGTGTGTGTGTGTGTGTGTGTGTGGGTGTGTGTGGGTGGAGGATTAGCGTGCCTCTCCAGTCCTCTGGCTGTAATGAGACGGGACACTGGCTCCACGACGGCCCGCCGCCCACTGGGGGAGTACCTCTATGCCTTTTCAGTCTGTCATATGTGTTTGGCTACTGGCTTCGAGACTTTGGTTGCATATTAGGATTTAAAACAATGAATACTGCTCACATCAGAGAGTCCTTTTATTTAAACAAATTTACCTTCCACCAGGGAGAGTGATGGAGAATCAGAGAAGCTGGGCTCAGCTGTGGGACCTGACCCTACATACCATGCTGCATGTATATGTTTTTTCAGAGGAATCAGCTCTTCTTCAAAAGTGGTGCTGAGTTGCTGAAGTGGTCTATAAGTGAGAGTCCGGCATTAAAGGGGAAAGCTCCATCAGGCTCCATCAGGGTGATGGTTCTGAAGTCTATAGATAAACAGCCATCACTGATCAGGTTAGTCTGTTGAGCCCTCTGACCCTGAACGGGCCTGTCTGCTGTTAGTTTGACCCATAACCTCTCCCTTTGTCTTTCAGACTCAACATGCAGGACAACCTCAAGCACACTCACTCACCCACGCACACACACGCACACACACACACACATGCGCACACACACAAACACAATCCGACTTGGCCTCTTATCCTTGACAGCCCTTACACTCATATTAAGATCTACTTCAGTGATTTCAGGGCTGTTTCAGCCATAAACTCTCATTTAGGGGGAAATTAGCTTGGCTTTGAGTCTTGTTACTATACCGTCCTTAACAGCATTACGCCATTCTTGTGGCTTTTAAATAACAACAAGGATGGATAGGACCATTCAAATAAACCTCCACCATCCTACTTTGTTACACTACATGTAATGGCCAGGCATTCATTGTTTTACATTATTGTATTGCCATTGTGCTGTCTTCTTAGTGCCACACAGAGCTTACTGACTCTAATTAGTGACACTGACATATGTGGAAAAAATGGTTTAATGCATCCGTCAACCTATTTTACAGTGATGTCTTCTCAATTTATGAATACCAGAAGAAGCTGAACAGGGTTTGGTAATGATGTTGGAGTTTCTTGAAAGCCACTTAGGAAAAATCCTACAGGCTTAGATACGCCCAAACTTTTAAAATGTGAAAAAGGGGCTGATTTAAGCTTGGGATTCCAGAGTTGCAGTTGTTTTGACTAGTGCCACGCTAGTCAGGACGGACTAAGCCTTGTCGCCCTTTACTGCCACAGAGACAGAGCACCATCAGGCTCACAGAGACAAGCCATAATCAGCTTTACCAATTATGCTCCATCTCAGACCACTTATTCCACGCAAAATGACATCACTAATGCTGGACATCACACAAATGCCTCTCGGAGCTCTGCGAGTGACTCCAGTACACATTTATATTTTCAAACAAATAGTGCAGACTGTAATGAAAAAAGCTTCAAATAAGTCTTTGATGTCTTTTAAAAAAGCATTGCAACAGAAATCGCTGTGCACAGCTGGGCAGCAGCTTTAACATGTGACCCAGCAGAAACATCAGACGTCCTCAGTAACTCTCCTGGTTTAGTCGCTATACAAAAATGTAGCTCTGTAGGCCTAATGGGTGACATTTAAAAATGTCAGTCTTTTAACATGTGGTATCGTGATGTGTGTGTCTGTGTGTCTGTGTGTGTTGTTTACACTCTATGACTGTTAGAAACGACTGTTGGATGAGCAGATTTGGATAAGCAGGAGAAAATGAGTATACATAGAGGAGACGGTTATAGCTCTGCATGTGTGTGTGTGTGTGCTGGAGGGGGGTGATGGGGAGATAATGATAAGCACCACTTAGGCTCTTTGATCACAAAGGTTCATCAATCTACTGTCTAACCAGCTGGTCTGAGAAAGTCCTCCACTGATTAATTAAGGTCCTTTACACACACCCCTCACCCAGATTTACACACACACACACATGCACAACCTGTGCTTGCTGTGTTTAATATTACCTCAACACTTTACCCAACCCTTTACTCTTAACTTCCCAGCCATAAAGAGACATCACAGAGCCCTCTCGCACTATAAGCAGGCATGAAACTATCTGATCTCCTTGTAGCATTGGAGACCCCAGAGATATTTTGTCTCTGGAGACGAAAGGGTTAATGAGGAACAGACCCTCTAAAGAGCTGCCTGCTTAGCCTTTGACCTCACGGTGTATGAGAGACAGAGGAGGGAAGAAAAAGAGACAAAGGGAAAGGGACATTTAAAATCTTCTAACAAACATAAAGTATGTAATTAAATTAAAATACAATGGTTAAAGGTTATTAAAAACACTTTTGCAATAAAAGAAATCAGTTATGAATTGTCAGGTGTAGCAATATAAGATGTTTTTCTTGTGGAGACACAGGAGCATGAGATGGCAAATGGCAATTTGGAAAGGAGTCTAAGAGAAGTGTGGGGACCACCAACACACCCCCACCTTCCTTTGTTCTCAATCCCAACAGACCCCTCCCTTTTCTGGGCAGCAGGTTGTCAGTGAGGTGGTCCAGCTGGTGGAGACTAGAGATGCCAAACAACCTGTCAGAGATAAGAAGAGGTGGACAAGGTATGTGCAGCTCCCAGACTACTCTGGAGGTTTGGCTGCTGAGAAGAAGAGTAACAGACACTGGGGTCCATTATGCTTGATAAGACAGCATAGTAAACACTCTTACACTTTAAACAATTCTCTCCAACACCATTGAATGAGCTTACACTTGTTATCAGATCTTTCAAATTCATACATGCCTCAAAATAGATAAACTGCCCTCCACTTAAAAGAGTTTCCACTCGGGAGGTGCCGAACATACTTTAAATAACCCGCCGGGAATGTTAATCGTTTGTCCTTGCTGTGTTCACTGCCTAATCACAAAGAAGAATGCTACAACCAAAGGACTTTCTCTCTAAAATTTATTCAATTTCTGTTTATAAATCCCTTTTTTTTTTAAATTTCATAGAACAGAAAAGTTTGTTTATCACAATTATTTATCACCACTTGGAGATGGAGGGCAAAACTGGAAACAAACCCTCAAAGAGAAACGATGATCTCCGAACAATACCATCTTATTTCACAAACAACAAACTATTCTTTACAAATCTAGAGTAATAAATACTATAGGCAGGAACAGGGCTAAAAAAAAAAAAAAACCTAAAAAGAACAATCAATTCTTATTCCAAGGTCACGCACAGACACACACACACACACACACATACATACACGCAAATTGAACAGATATCAAGGAATGAAGAGGATCTTCTTTCTGGATGATTTGTAATGTTAGAGCACCTTATCACAAGTTACTGCATGTTAAAACACCTGGGCAGAGATATAAAAAACAGATTGTTAACACATAAACCAGAGGCCTGTATCTATTCTTCACAAAAAGGGCCACACTTCTTGTTTTGTTTTTGTTTTTTTTCACATTTAGCTACAAGGATGAAAGTGTCCCAGAACTGCAGGGAAATGTGCGTACCTAACTTAACCTAACCAAATCTAGTAAGTAATGAAGTAAGGCTATATGCACAATAGAAACAAATTCAGATTTAAAATGAAAAGACAACAGGAGTTGGTGTATCAACATTTACAGCTCTGTGTTTCTTTGTGATTGCTGAGCAATCCTCACGTGTCAAGGATCACCACTGGACTCATGAATAATTCACAAACAAACAAAAATGGGCCCAGTGCACACACATATAACAAACGCTGCACTCCTGATCCGACTGGTCAGCTAGGGATAAAAGAAAGCCACGTGCTCATTGGTGTGTTCAGAGTGAGCAGAGCAAGCTGATTGGTCAGACTAGGGTGACTGAGAGGACAGCAGTGACAGCCGTGTGACGCTGAGTTGTGCATTTACCCAGAATGCAGTGGAAACAGTGTTTACAGGTCTTTGGGCCTGTAACGCGGTCTAAACAAACTGTTTATCTCGATGGTGCAGCGCCTGCAGCTACCACTGCCTGTCTCATTGGAAATGAACTCATAGCATTCTTGAGCTGAGCTGACATAGGCTTTACATATACACAGGCGCACGCGCACACACACTCACTCGGACAACTCATGCCTTTTCTCCTTCACCGAGACTGAGCATAGAGATGCACTTTGAACACTAAAGAGGAAAAATGTCTCCCTCAGGGTCTGCTGTGAGAGCTCAGATTATTTTGGTCAGTAAATGCTACTGCCTCTCTGACAGTGGGTCACAATTTAAATCCTTCACAATGCCAAAAAAAAGTGGGAGTCACTGAGAGGAGAACAAGCCTAGTGCTCACAGCGCAAACATTTGAATCACACCAGTCTTTGAGTTACGCAAAGACAACAAAACACTAACTTTGATTTTCACTTTGCAGTTAGGAGGAGCTTTTCTTTTGTGAACATCTGGAGCATCGTTGTTGTCCAGGTCCTGTCCTTAACAATCTACTACTCCTTCCAGCAGATGGGAAAAACATGACTAACAGATGAGACCTCTTCACACAGCACAAGATCACACTTTTCACAATTATATTACAAAATTAATATCATATTTAGTCCATATATAGTGCAGCTTCTTTCAGAAGAGCGAAAAGAAGACTCTTTAAATTTGGGATTAGGAATCTCTGTCCACTCATCAGTCTTTAGGTATATCCACTGGTTTAGTTAGGAGGCTGCACTCCATTCTGGCACTCCACACCGGATGTGTGTGTGCGTCTCTAGTGTGTGGTAGAGAGGAGGAGACAGATTGGGCGTGTATCGGGGATATTCTCTGAGAGGAGAGCCAAGCTGCCTGCTGTGAATGTTTTGGGAGCTCTGAGATGGAGGTGCGGAGTTCTGGTTCTGGTAGGGATCGTGGGTGATGTGTTCTCCGAGTGGTGGAGAGGTCTGGTGGGCTATAGCGCTGAGTCGAGAGCCCTGAGGGCTGGAGCTGTAGGGTGGATGAGGGGTGTAAGGTGGGTAGGGCTCCATTGGGGTCATGGCAGTCGGGATGGGGCAGGTGTATGACCAGGATGTACAGTTGAGTTCATCCATTCTGGGCTCCGATCCGGCAAACATGCAGGCCTGACGCTGCCCCATGTCTGAGCTGTAAGGAGAGTCAGTGAGCCCCAGGGCTGGGTTGTTGGATAGACCGGGTGGAGGAGGGGGATAGGAGGAAGGGTGATAGTACGATTCGCCTTCACCTGGTGAACTACCAGTGAAGGGTTTCTTGTATGAAAGCTGGTGGTTTCCCGAGGAACAGTTTTCCTCCACTACAGGAAGACAGAGAAAAAAAATGTAGGTTTTCGGTTTGAAGTTAAAGACAAATGAGAGCTGGGAGAGTTCCAGCTCTCAATTTATAACTTCCCATTTACTGCAGTTTAAGTAGCTGAGATACAAAAAAAATGTACACATGAAGTTTCAGATTTCAAAGTAGGCCTGTATATGACTCTTTTCAATACTTCTAAATGTCAGCAATACTGTTTGTAGAAAAAAAACCTTGAAATAATCATCAAAGCACCAGAACTGTACCCAGATCATTGGGAATCTATGTAAAATGTTAATGATAACAGAATGCCATCATTTGTGAATCATTTAATCATTATATTTAATTACAAATAACACAATGCCAACATATCACATTCTGAAACTAAGAAATTTTATTTAATTCATTTTTTAATGCACATTTTTGGATTTAATCCCATTTTAAGTTGATTAGGTCAATTTGCACCAGGCCAGTGACAAAATTAGGTATTTAAAAAATCTCATAGAGGCTGTAAGACTTGAAGTTTTTTAGAAGTAAATATGTGGAGAGGTTCCCCATTATGAATAAGACTGCAAGCACAACATAAGAGTTCTGTTTCTCAATTAAGAAAAATTGCAAACAATTTAGCTAATTCATCATACACTGAACAAATAAAGGTAATAAAAGGTTCAGAGAATTCAGAATTCTCTGTAAATAAAAGACAAATACCAATACTGAGCTTTGGTGCCCCGAAACAGACTAAATTCTGCTGTGGAAATGACTCCATGGGCTCAGGAAGCCATCACCAGTGAACACATTTCATCACTAATGTCACAATTTAAAACTTTCCCATGAAAAAAAAAAGAAGAACACTTACAGTATTTAGACTTTTATGTTCAGGCCCTCCAATATCTGAAATAGTTTTTAGAAATTATGGACACCACTTCCTGACTTAAGAGGAAAGGGGCCATATGGTTTGCTATTAGCACACAGTTCAAAAGTCATCATCTTTGATGGTATGAGGAAGTATTAGTAAATGTGACATGCGTAACATCTGTAAAGACTCCATTAATGCTGGACAATAAATACAAGTTACTGAGCAACACATGCTGCCATTCAGGGAAGTACTGGCTTATTTCAGCAATACAATAGCAAACAATGTCAGATATTGCCAAGTAAGAGTCAGCTGTCAAACTGGCCTGCTTCCAGATCAGACCTATCACCTACTCCAAGACTTTGGTGAATTATGGAATAGAAAATACGACAATGCAGGGCAGTATAATGTAATAAAGATGTCTTTTCTGAAACAAGCGCCTGCCGTCACTTGCCAATGAGCATATTTTTTTCAAAAATCACTTGAGATTTCTCAGTTTTAACATTTTTCAATTAAATATACCTAGGCAAATTATATGATAATAATAGTCTCCTTGTCAAGCAGAGTGTAGAATAATGGGTTAATATAAAGTTGCTCTTTTCAGTTGTTTCCCTGCTTCACTACATCACCCACTGATTTCCATTAATTTTAGTAGGGCTGTAAAACTAACTAATTACTAATTAGTTAGTAAATATAAAATATAGTAAATAGTTCATAAAATTATTACTACTTTACTTCTTTATTTATTCTCATGAATGCTTTTGAAAACAAGCTAGGAACTGTAGGGTGATGGTGCATCCATGAATGCTCAATCAAACAGAAAAGCTTTATATTAAATAAAAATCTGTATTCCCTTTGTCTTCATTGTTATATGATTTACTTACACCTGGTGTAAACACACGGTTTCCTCCTACCTTTTCTCTTGGTGCAGTGGTACACCTGCTGCTGTTGGCCAGACAGGTGTGGATGAGGCAGGGTGTAATGCGTGGGTGGAGCGCTCAGTAGCTCCTGAGGACTGCTACCATTCAAGCCGTTCTCACAGCTATAAGGAGACCCAACAGCCTCGGGGGAGCCCCGCAGACCGCGACCCTCCCCACTGAAGGGACTCCCAGTAGAACAGGCTCTCTGACGGACAGTACTGCGAGGGACCACTGGGTAATCCTTGCTGTAACAGAGAGGAAAACAAGATTACAGCATGGGGTAACAGTTTATCTCAGATGTTGTAACAAGCACAGGAAAGCTGCACAAGCCTTCTTTTCCCAAATCTGCAAATCTGGACACCTATTATTATATTTTTATTATTAAATTCTGCTTGGCTGAATTCTTGTTTTTTGCCCCTTTTCCTTCAAATCTACTTAGATATTCTCCATCCTTTCAGCTCTGATCTCTTTCTGTGCACACTGCCCTCTTGGTGAACTCAGTGATGTGCGGGAGACAGTGGGCCACATCGCCCTGACTCCTACTGAGACAGTAACACACTCATGCACGCATACACACACACACACATACACATATACACAGTGCTGTTGTGAGATAATTCACCGTTCTAAAAATAAACATCCATCCCTGTCACTTCACATAGAATCTCCTCTCCTCTCCTCTCCTCTCCTCTCCTCTCCTCTCCTCTCCTCTCCTCTCCTCTCCTCTACAATAAAGCAGGGGTTCTGTATTTAAGGCTGCTCTCCCACCCTCTGTCTCCCCCCCTTGTCTTTCCTCAACCTCCCTTCAGTGACAGCCTATCCCATTGGCTTGCAAAAACCTCTAAACTGCCTGCCACAACACCACTCAAATGGAGATTAGTTCAGCACGCAACCAGACACAATATAGGCCTTTCAGCTGATCAGCGGTGACAGCCTAAATAGACCAGCAGCAACATGATATCATGGACTTATCAATGCAGTGAAGAAAATGATGCTGGGTGTGCGTTTGTGCTGCATGTTCAGGGTGGGGTTTCAGGCTAAGATCAACCTTCAGGTGACAATGGCTCACATCTCTTTATACCACTTGGCTCCACTTGTGTCTTAGACCATATGTACTCCATCATAACAACCTCTCCCTCCCAGCTGATGGAGGCTGAGAGAGAAGAATAGAGAACAATCTTTTCTCATAAAAAGTAACAAGCACACACGCATCAACGAAGCTGTACTCACCCTTGTAACTTGGCCATGCGATGCAGCTCATTGTCGTCGCTGCCTCTGAATCCCTTAGCAAAAGGATTATTCTCTATCTTCAGCTGTGTAATCTGAGGACAAAGCAGAGCAATCTTTTACTTGCACAGGTCCGCAGGCCTGAAGGCACACACGGTTTTTAAATTTTTTTTTTTTTTCCATTGACTAAATCAGTGGTTTACTATTATTCGGAGGCCCTGCAAGTGTTAAAAGGAGGACTGCTGGAGCTCTGCACGGCCAACATTCCTCAGCCGCTTACGTTTCTAGCGGAGCGAACAGTGTTCTCGCCAGCTGACACAGAATAAACTGTTTACCCAAACAGTCGCCAGGTTTAAGGATTTCAGGCCAAAGCTTTTAGAGGTCCAAAGCTTTGAGCTTTGATGTTAAAGCTTCAAACTTCTCCCAGTGATGTCATGGAGGTAAATCTTTGTGGTTTTTGAGGGATTTCATTTGGTCAGAGTCCAAGACCATCACACAAGAGGCGATCCGGCTGAAGATCTGACACGAGCTCAGGTCCAAACAAACTTTGAAGTGCTGAAAATACTGATAACCCACACCAAACTGCTGGCTAAAGACCTCTGATTTCTACAAACCACCACATTAGTGTCTTACATATTACTTTTATTAATACTGCTTGTGTTAACTATAGTGACTATATAACTATAAAGTTTTTTAATAATCATATGTTTCACCAAAAGAGCTGAAAAAAATTAATATAATCTCTAATAATAATAATAATAAGAAGAAGAAGAAGAAGAAGAAGAAAAAGAGCTGTTATAATTCTCATGGACATTTTTATCACTACAATATATCATATTATTATTGTAGCACTGTAAGTGTAAAAAGTGTAAGTGTCAAAGTCATACAAATACAAATTCTTACTCTTACTATATGTGTGTGTCTATAAATTTGAGACATAGACTTGTATAGTACAGTATATACATATATTTATTTATATACTGTATTTATACATAGACTTTCTTATCAAATGCAAGCAAGTATAATGTAATTATAATTACACAATAAGAGTGATAAATATTTATAATAGTTATTAAATATAATAATTTAAGAGTTATTAACATTTTATTATGATGAAGTACACATATTACCTATAGCATTTTATGCAAACTTGATACTATAATGACAATAATGATAGCTAAAGCTGAAATACATTGTAGTATATTTATGTGCAGAAAACAATGCAGTGCAAATTGGTTATAAGCTCAAAGTACCTCCTGATGGATTAAATACTTATTGTGGATTTTTTTCTGAACCTTATTTTTATAAACTTTAATTATATAATAAATAAAATGAAGAATGCCACATTAAAGCTACAAAAATGTTTGCTTATGTTTTATCTACCAAAACATTTTGCTTACAATATATAATTTCTAAAAGAAAATCAAGACAAACTATAAAAATATAAATCATGATGGAAAACGTTTTTAATGCTAACTATTTAAGTTACAGTTATTTGCTATGAAAAAGAAAAACGTGATGAAAATGAAGCTATCGCATGTGAACATATTCAGCAGTGTGGCTCAAAGCTTCAGCAATCTGTGTTTCTAATAGATGCCGAGGAAACTAGCTCAGCTCAGATTAAAGGAAAGAAACAGGTCATTAGAGGCTGACACTCACATGAGCTCAAGCACAGATACAAACACACACACAGAGAGAGAGAGAGAGAAAGGGAGAAACTTAATGTTTACATGTTTACAAATACTAAGCTATGACGCATAAACAAAGAGCATGCTAATTGGCTTTTTGG
>VVHJ01036509.1:34410-45817 GCA_015107715.1 Tylochromis polylepis | reverse complement strand
AAATTAGTAAATAAAAAAAAAAAAAAAAAAAAAAAAAAAAAGGTGCATGTTTGTCCAGATACCGTGGCGATTTTCAAGTTGTCACGGACGTGCATTCTGTCCACATCTTTCTCTGGGACAGGGTCAGGACTGTCCAGGTATGCCAACAGGCCTGTTGGCTGCAAGCACAGAGATGAACAAGCCGAAATGAAACGAATGACGACTTTAAACAAGCTACCTCAGCTGCCAACAAAAAGTATGGGCTATTACCATCATCACACTAAAAGCTTCTGGCATGAGTATTGGAACGGCATCAATTTTTTTTTTTCCTAAGAGTCTGAAATCGGCTTACCAGTATCCTCTTAAGAAGGTTTATTGCAACAGGGTTCTCTGCTGTCCACAGTCCCACCAGGTGACGACTCAATTGCCTGAGAAACATCATTTATTGGCAGATATTTATCACCAGCAACAACTAAAACTTTGTCCTATGTTACATGATGTTTATCTGCACAGATTTTTACTGAAATACAAATAGTAGAGGAAAACCTGCAGCAGCAAAAAGAAAAAAAAACTACATTACTATGTGTCAGTGTTCATGTTTACTGAGATCAGACCTGTTGGTAAGCATCCGCTGGTCTGTACTAATGGTGAACAGAGATGTGTGCAGATGTCTTGGCAGCGCCCCTTCACTCAACGCCAGCTCCTGCATCTTGGTGGCTATTTCCTTGTCTCCCTCCTAAATGTAAACAAAGCTTAGTTGGTTATAATCATAAATCCTGAGGTGTAACACGTCCAGTCATCACTGTATTGCACCTACAAAAGACTTACCTCAATAATAGCTTTCATCACCAGACCTGCTCCCTTCACTATAGCCATAGAGGGATGCTAAAGATAAGAACATCACCATTCAATATATTTGCACTGCTTCATACATCGGTCACATTTTTATCTTAATCAGACTAATTATTGACATTATTCCTAATTTACTTTTCTCTCCGTTTAGTTTCTTGCTTCTCAAGTTACCCACCTGGAATAGTTTGAATAGTGTTCGCCCATTAGAGGCGACCATCTCAAGCAACATGTCAAACTGCTGCCCCTCAGTAGTTTCACTGTAGGGGGCGCAAAGTGCAAAGGTTAAAAAGTCCAACAAAGAGCTGATGACCAAAGCTCCTGTTCCATGCTCCTGAAAAATATGAGAAAAAGAGAACTAACATGAGAAGAATAATATACATGATGTGATTTTTTTAATACAAAAAGTTATGAATGTCCTTGTATGCCTGAGCTTCAGAAAAAAAAAAAGAGGGAAAAAAACAGCTGCTGATAATAAAAAGACGTACCACATTAGTAATGAATTTTTCAAGAAGGTTTTCAAGGAACTTCTTGGAGGACAGCAGTGAGGCCTTGTTCAGCTGCTCCTGCCTCAGGTCATAATCATCATGCATCGGCTGGAGAAAAAGATCAAAGAAAAAAAAAACTCAGTCAAACTGCAAACTCCATTTCCCTATACAGTCATAGTAAAAAGAAAGTGCACCCTCTATCAACTCTAATCTTTTTATGTACCAGGACACAGTAAAAATCCATCTGGTGTTTACTAAATTTTTAATTATTTAAATCCAGTCTCTCAGATTGTTCTGGAGGAATGTTTGCAAACTCTGCTTTATAGCATCGTTTCAGTTCAATGAGCTTTATGGGCATTTGTTTATGCACAGCTCTCTTAAGGTCCCGCAGCAACATTTCAATCAGGCTAAGGTCTGGACTTTTACTGGGCCACTGCAACGCCTCGTCCTTAGAACTGAAAGACTAGTAATTTATTTTCACCATGGCTTTAAATATGTTTGACATCTCAATAATTAGGTGACTTACACACATAAGAGCACAGAGCATGTCTATAGCAGCATGTGTCACGCCATTGTTGTTCCTTTTTAAAGCTTTTACTGTCTTTACTCCCAACTTTTCCCTGAACCTAAAACACACAGACAAATTAGCAGATTTAAAAACACAACTAAACATTTAACATAAAGTTAACATAAACAGAAACAGTATTATTTTTTTAATTTGTTTTTTACATACATTATAAAAACAGGTCTGGGGTTGGATACACAAAGAATTCATTGCTTAAGTGTTGCCTTGTTGTTTCTCGTGCTTTTCAGCCATCTTTCATGAAAGAGTTTGCTTATTTAGCACGGTCTGTGTATTGTGAATCTGGAAGGGAAACACCAAGCTACACTAGCAATGAATCTTTCAGGATAACCAATTCTGGCTCATTTGCTTCACAGGGAACAAGGAATAAACAGTAAATACAGTTCCTCTCATACATCTCAGTGACCCTGAAAGACTGCAAGGCTCCTGGCTGTACAGAAATGTAAAGATCAGAATGACTGAAGCAGATAAAGGGAGAGAGATGAAGGCGCAAAAATAAGAGGACATGGGGATGGTGGAAGGTCAAGACAAATCGAGGCAGACAGCTCGACCGAACAGAGTGAAGCAACACAACCTCCCTTTAGAAGTGCTCATCTTACAGCCTGAGATGAAAGCAGAACAAAGATAAAAGAAGGCTGACAGACAGCTAGGACAGACTGTGGAAAAAGATCAAGAAGGATATGAAATACAGACAGAGAAAGGGCAGACTGAGATGTATGGATTCATATTTACGTTGCATCTGTGAGTCCAGACCCTTGACCAGACCTTGGAATGACAGAGCATGCCTGTTACCAGCAGCTCAAATGTATACTTTAAGCAAGTAAAAGGAGATGGACAAAACTACATATGTGCAATCTTACTTTGGCAGCTGGGTGAAAGCTTGAAAGCCAGCCTTAGATGCCACCAAGCGTCGTATGGCCTGAAAATGGCTTTCCAGTTCAGCATTAACAGCTGGCAGCTCTGTATCCTGGCTTAAAAGAGCCAGGATGGCATTGTTGATGAGCTTCTCTTTGTTCTCAGAGAAAAGACCCTGGAGAGAATAAAAAAAGAGACATAAAAAGAAATTACTGTGAATCCCGTTTAGGCAAATGCATAGAGATTGATCATACAGAAAATAAATCCACTCACATCTTGTGTTACTGCATGCAGCACTCCGCTGTAGGATATGTTGGCGTTGAATCTGAATACTGCATCTGCAAAATTTCCATCTAAGCAAAGGGAGACGGAATGAAGCATTGTTAAAGAAGTTATTAGGATGTGCTGTCTGACCAAACAAAGTGCGTCTGTCTGTCTCAACAGCAACGCTGGAAGGCTGGCATCATAGAGAGGCGGGTCAAAACAAGGGTAACCAGTGCACTTTTTCCTCACAGTCTCTCCATGGAGATGTTAACAGTGTCGCCCTCGGTTGTACAAATAAAAGTGATCAGAAACAGCAAAGAAATAAAAAGGCATCGACCACAGCATGACGCTGGCATGAATACAGGTTCGCTGGTTCAAGTTAGAGATAATGCGCGAGACGGGCAAAACCCCCATCTTATTTTGGAAAGGCGCGGGGGAAGGAAGGGGCATGTGATAGGCAGTCTGGTCAGGGTCTGTTTTACAAGGTCTGTGTGGCTGTACTTAAGACACCGCATGGCGTCAGTTTGTACGTCATGTATAATAATTCTGTTAAAACTAGTGAGATAAGGAATTAATGGAAAAGAAAATCTACAAACTTAAGGGGGATAGATATGTGTGTGTGTGTGTGTGTGTGTGTGTGTGTGTGTGTGTGTGTACACGACATGTTTTTATTCTAGTCGGTTGACGAGTCTTTGAAGAACTGGAGCAGCCATAACAGTAAATGTATGTTAACATGAAGAATCAGTAATTAAAGGAAGGACATCAGGCCTATAGATTTTTTTGACCTAATGATCAAAGTTTCTTGTCAATTGGTCAGACATTTGTAGAACCAAAGAGGGTGAGGAAAATATCACCAATACCACCACTTACACTACTATGTAAAACATTAAAATTTAAATATGACTGTAAAGCAGATTAAAAACAAGAGATTCATGAATTCGTATCAGATTTTATGAGACAAAGGGCTCTGACTCACTGGGAGGTGCTGCCAGAAACCTGAGATGCAAACTCTCCACCTCTTCATCCACGGGCATGCTCAGTAAGCCCCATCTCTGGCCTCGCTGGGTGGGAGCCATCTTGACGCACACATCTCTGTTGCCTGATGCTCTGACTCCATCAAGTAAGCTGGCTAACAGGGAGTCCCTACAGGCGCACATACAGACACACTCAGCAAAATGCACTAATGATCAGAGGGAGTGGCACCGGAAAAAATACATGAACATAACCAACTTAGAGATACACAGATCACACATAACATTGTGGCCGCCTGCTTAATATTGTGTTGGTCCCCCTTTTGCTGCCAAAACAGTCCTGACCTGTCGAGGCATGGACTCCACTAGACCCCTGAAGGTGTGCTGTGGTATGAAGCACCAAGACGTTAGCAACAGATCCTTTAAGGTGGAGCCTCCATGGATTGGACTCGTTTGTCCAGCACATCCCACAGACGCACGACTGGACTAAGATCTGGGGAATTTGGGGGCCAAGTCAACACCTCAAACTCCTTGCTATGCGCCTAGTCTGTATTCTGACACCTTTCTATCAGAAGAATTTGAGCTATGGAAGCTCATCTGCTGGATTGGACTACACGGGACAACCTTCACTGCCTGGGAAGACCCCAGAGGAAGGAGATGGAGATGCTCTGACCCAGCCATCTAGCCATCAGTTTGCCCTTGGCAAGTTCACTCAAATCCTTAAGCTTGCCAATTTTTCTGGCTTCTAACACATCAGCTTTGAGGAAAAAAAAAAATTCACTTGCTCCCTAATATATCCCACCCACTGGCAGGTGCCATGGTTAAGAGATAATTAATATTATTCACTTCACCTGTCAGTGGTCATAATGTTATGCCTGACCAGTATGTCATTACAGTTGAAGAGGGAAAAAAAAGAATGAAATTAAGTGTGACAAAAACACTGTCGAACATACCTTTCTGTAGAGGAGAACTTCCTGATCTGGCCTCGGATAAATTCTACTGTAAACACCTGAGGATTTTCCACATCACAGATGAGAGCAAATATCTGAGGGGAGATGAAACAGAGCAAGAATGACAAAAAAAGAGTGGGAGGGGATAGTTTAGCCAAATAATATATAATGAAGCAAAAATGTAGTTTATTTAACATTTCTCTTTCATTTATCTCATTACTGCTGCACACAACATGCTTTTGAGTGAGTGACTATTAGAGCCCAAAATTATTACGACTTCATGCCGTTTTTGTTAAGGCTCACCTCTCCAAAGGGTTTGATGGTGACTATGTTGTACGAAGCTGGGTCTCTCTCCACTAGACATGTCTCTGTCAGGGCCAGGATACGCTTAACGGGCTCCTGAAAGAGACAAAAAGCACAAAGATCTTAACACGAATAATAATAATAATAATAATAATAATAGTCTCAAACAAGCAGCACATTTTTCAAGCAATCTGCTACATAATCAGATCAGACACTTGGTCAGTTTTTGGATAGCATGCTCATAACCACCACCCTACAACACTGAGAAGAGCAAAATAAAGCAGAGCGTTCTGACCGGATGTCGAGGGGTGATCTTCTGCACCACAAACTCTGCTAGAGAAGTGATGCTCTCGTCTGAGCTGTATTTCCCCAACCTGTCCGTCATGAAACCCTCAAAAGTTAGAGCCTCCTTCCTCAGTCGAAGAGTAATGCCAATAAAGTTCCCAGCATGCTCTATGGCACTACGAATGATTTCATCTCGATGCTCTGAGGCAAACAGATGCTGAAAGAAAGGAAAAGCGTCACTTGAAAGCTAATATGTTCTTTTAAGAATTAATGAATTTTAAAAAAGCACCTTAATATACATAAGCACAAATTTTATGAATACATACCAGTCTGCTGAAGCCGCCGTAAAGGATGCAAAATCCTCCCTGGTAATCGGAGACCTCGACAAAGCCCTCTACATTTCGATAATCATAGGAACACACCACTCTGTTAGTGTGGGGGTCGATCTGGTCGATGCCGCCTGGTGTCACCTCTAAACTCACAGGCTTCCTTGTGTCACTCCAGTGGTGCTTGTAGCAATTGTAACGCTGCCAAGAATGTGGCACATGTGTTGTAAGACACTGAATATAATGACCCAACAATGGTACACCTACACTATACAGACAAAACTGGGCCACAACTCTTAATCTTTGAATTTGGGTGTTTTCAGTCCCATTGCCACAGCTGCATTAAATCAAGCAGCTAATTTAGCCATGCAGTCTGCCTTTACAAACACTTGTGAAACAATGGGTTGTTTTAAAGAGCTCACTGAATTCGAACATGGTACTACTACAGGATGCCACGGTTGCAAAAAGTCATTTTGTGAAATTTCTTCTTAGATATTTCATCATCAGCTATAAGTGGTATTATTGCAAAGTAGCGGCATTTAAGAACCACAGCAACTCAAAGTGGCAGAACACATAATGTTACAGTGTAGGGTCACCGAGTGCTGAGGTACACAGTGTGTACAAGTCACAAACACTGCTGACAAACTGCAGAGTTCCAAACCTCCTCTGGCATCAACATCAGCACATAAATTGTTCACCAGGAGCTTCATGGCATGGGTTTCAGTGGGTGAGAAGCTCTTGTAGGTTTGACGTGTTTGTGGCCCAGTAATTCTGTACATATAATGTATATTCAAATTTTCATTTTGATCTTCATTTGCTCTTATTTTTTAAGAACAGAAGTAAATGCTTACCCTGCCAGTTATCTTTCCCTCCGAAAACTCTGTTCTGAATCTCTGTAAAAAAAAGAATAATAAGGAAGTCAACAGTGTGCAACCTTACACAGCTAACTGTTGAATCATTACTGACTAATACTCATAAAACACTGCTTCAACATTGCAAAAATACAACTCCTTCCACAGGAAATACTTGTAGCAGCTTCGTTCAGCATAATGACTTTAATTCTTTACAAGAACAACAGTTCCAGTGATTCATATTTTTGTTCAACGCCGACAGCACATCAAAAGCTGTGACTTCCAAGCGCTGCATTTCTAAAAGAAAAGTGTATTGCACATTAAATGACCTTGTTAAGACACTACAGAAAAATCTGCTGCCTTGAGACAACTAGAAAACATGAATAAGCTACATCAAAACACCTCAGTCAGGATCTATTTTAATAAATACGTGTAAAGTCTATTCAGTCAATGGTGGTACTATAGTACTAGCCATGTGTTTATCCTCACCAGCGCTTCTGTGAGCAGCTCTGTCCGGTGCTCTGTTGAAAACTTGAGCGTTTCCGACTTCTTGCCGCTGCCTTTACGGAATGTGAGGCTAAACTCTGTGCCCTGACCTTTTCCTACTGGGCCAATGCCGCAGATGTCTCCATAAGGCCACTGCAGACAGACGGTGAAAATACAGGAATAAACACATGTTAAAGCCACAAAAGACCATTTCAAACATTTGACAGTACTTTGAAACTCTTTAAATTTACAAGAAGCATAAAGGTAAATGTTTTATAAGATGTAATAATGTAGCACTACAACAGGGTCAAATACTGTGCATTGATAAACACTGAAAAATATCTTCAGAGCTGCGATACTAAACCGTTTAGTAAATGTGGGCCCTAACTAAGTGCCAAGAGCAGCACATCCCACAAGCATCTGTGAGGCACTGGTGCTAGAAGAAGAGGTTCCTACATCATGAAGGCGTTCTTATTCATACTGACCTGATTTGTTACTTCTAGCGTGGTAGGGTTGTAAGTGGTAATGCCATGCGTCCCCACTGAGAAGACTCGCTTGTACCTGGAACACAGAGATGGAATGAGTCAGAAACATAGCCTACCCATCACCAACCACACATCGAAGCAACACCTACACCGCTCTTATCTGTATTTAATTTATTTAATTTAAAACTGTACAGTGCTTTGGTAACCATTGTCCTTGATGTAAATATGTAAAAAATGGTGTATTTTTCTGTTCTGTGTCCTGTGTACTGTTTGTGTGTTTGTGTGTTTGTTTGTTTGTTTGTTTGTTTGTATGTGTCTCTGGCTGCTGTTACAAACAAATTTCCCCTTGTGGGACAATTAAAGGATTATTCTATTCTATCCCAGGCAGTCACATAATATTCGCTGAGAGTATGGGGAACAGGGTGAAAGTGTGGCAGGTTTTTTTTGTCTTTTTTTTTTTATTATGCGAGATTCTGATAATCTTGACAGCCTCGAAAAGAACCACGTTAACTTATCTTTAAATTTCCACTCCAGTACATGTGACACGGTTAGAAGAATGTGAAATGAAAAGGCTCATTTTTGGCCCTCTGTAACCCAATGACGAATCAACCAAAAGTAACTTTACAAGGACTGGGTTACCTAATGGCATCAACCATATTCAGGTTGGTTAGGTCAGTTCCCTTTTCCCCCAAATAGGAAGTCATGCCCTGGCTGACACCTATGTATATTTACAGCGGCATGATTTCCCATACCGTTTGGGTTGCACATCATTCCACTCCTTCAGGGAACAGAAGTTATAGTCATAACTTGTTTTCAGGTGTTTTGTGAGTCACAGGAAAACCTTAACTCCTAACGAGTCCCAAGCTTCACTGGCCCTATGCTACAGTGAACGTGAACAATGTGTAGGTTCCAAACATTTACCCATTACACAACATTTACACACTTCTAAGTACATGTCCTCCAAAATCTCTTTTGTTCTATGAATATTATAGGTCTCTGACATATTACACCAAAAGGTTACAATCTTTTCTATCTCAGCAGTTCTGTGATGAGTCACTGTTAAACAGTGATGAAAACACTAATTCATGAGAAGTTATGAGTGGTGCTTTCTAACATAACAGGAAGGAAGTGCTGAATTCTGATTTCTCAATATTCTAGTATGTTACACTGACTGAAGGTGTGCATGTGGCAAATGTGGCACATCAATATGTGCTTGGTTGGAGTTTTCAGCAATAGCTTTAGCAGTAGCAACATTTTCAGCTGTTTTTGCCCAATTCATACATTTTCATTTTAAAACTGAGTTATTTGTGGGTTTATATTAAGAGAATATTTAAGTGTAAACATAGTGTATTTACATATAAATTATACCTGGTATCTATGTGCACTCTGTTTTTACAGTGCTTTCCAAGAGTCTTGAGCTACCCTTATTCCTTTATATTTTGCTTTTAACACAGGAAATAGGTGAAGAGACTAATTGAAACCTGTACACATACATGGAAATACACCACATGAGACAAAAACAGAGTTTGTACAATTCTAATGATCTTTAAAGTCCATATTTGGAATAAGCACCTTGATTCTTCAACCCAGCCTGAACTCTCTTAAGCAAGCTTTCTTGTATTTTCTTTTAATAGTCTTCAGAAATAGTTCTCTGGATTTCTTGAAGGACATTCAAAGTTCTTCTTTGGATGCTGGGTGCCCCTTGTTCCATTTTCATCATCATGTTTTACCCATGGCTGTACATACTCACTGTCTTACCTCTCTTCTGACCTCCTATGTACATATATGCAAGGATTTGAGTCAGAAACTTCTAATTTGTATTCATCACTTCATAACATTTGTTGCCACTGATTTTAAGTCCAGCTCTTGTGTAATCTGGCATATATTAGCCTTTACTCATCATTTTTGTTCCTTCCTTGGCTTCTTGACAGCCATCTGAGACCATTTCTGCATTTCAGATTAGGCTTCACTGAACAGTAAATGGATCGACTGAAAGGCCCAGGTCTTTGCTCAATTTTTCCCTATTTCTTAAGAACATGATAGAGACTGATTCAGATTCTAATGCTGTTCATCATCTTTAATCCTTAACTTTTCCAGTTTCATCAGATTTTTCAAGGACAATTACAAGTCAGTCTGGGTTCTTTGAACTAAAATGTAAAGAAATAAGGGATAGCTCAAGATCTTTGCACAGTACTGTTTCTTCTTTGCACTTGATAGCTGTATTAGTGTGCAGACTGAACATGCTGACTTAGTTCCTTTCCTTTATGTCCTCATTAGGTCCAGTTAACAGGAGCTAGTCCAATGAAAAAGCAGAGTAAAAGGAAGTTAATATTAGTGGTTGCTTTCACATAATCCATTTGCAATTCTGTATGAATGAAATGACTAACACAAACTGACAGGCAGTTGCTTGAGGCAAGGCCATCAGGCTCAGGCTCATCCCTCAGGCTGTCCCCTCCCTTCTCCTCTGTATACCAATGCCATGTCCTTCTTGGGAAGCTTCACCCTTACAAAACTATATAAATTGCTTCATCTCTCTTGACACCACTGCCTCTTTTGCATCATTTTGTTATTTTAAGGAATGAAGTCTAAAACCCTGATCTCAGGGTTCTGGCTCTCTACATGTCTTGACCTTGGTGCCAAGTGGGTGGCTTGAATTGGATGTCAGCACAAACTTCATTAATTATTAATTCTCTGTGGGCTGACTGTTTTTGTTTTAATCTATCTTGGTGCAAAGGCAATATCCAGTCCCCTCTCTCTCTGGTATACACTTGGAGGGGAAAAAAAGGCCAAATTTATGCTTAATTTTCTAATTTAACAATTAATTTATGTCTTTAAATTTAACCAGTGTTGAATAGTAGAATGTAGCTGGTAATAAATACCATTTTTAAATGAAACAATAAAGACTTAACAAGAACTGACTTTCAGGATGACGCACAAAATAATAGGAAGAAATGCATACACGATGGTAAGATTAAGTCCAACTGAGGTAAATTTAGGATAGCAGATTATTAGAATGATTATTATGCAGTACTATGCAGAGATCCTATGATATTAAACAACCTTTAAAGCACTTTTGCAAGAATCCTTTAAAACTATTTTAAACATATGCTGCTGACGTTCAGATTTACATTCATATAAAAGGTATGAAAATCAACTGGCCAAGACCTGGACCAAGCATGTGTTTAGCCATCCATCATGGTAAGAGGAGCAAAAACAGGTACAGTTTACACCACAGATATAATCACTATTCTCTTCTTTCCATTACTAAGGTTTCATAATCTTTCCCATTAGGCAACTTCCTGTACTGTATGTGACTGAATGCTCTTCTCAAACGTCTCTCCTCAAAACGTGCTCCATTTCTCACGAAGATATCTGAGCTTAAGAGTTGTTAGCAGGGCAACACAAAGTAATCCTTCATACAAGACTCAACATAAACACTTGATAACAGAGATGCAGAAAGCAGTGAATAGAGAGTGCTCCAAAACCATAATACTATGAAGGGAGGCAATGAGAAGACGCCAAATACAAAACAAGGTGAAAAAGATGCATAGATGTACTGGCAATACAAAATGCCTGCTTTAAACTGAATAACAAAAAACAGAGATTGTGGCATTGTATTAACACACACCAAAATGAGAAAACTGTCAAAACTGTCCTCACACAGCTCCTGGATGACATTTACATTTTTAATTCCTATGGAAGCCGTAAGGGTGAACCTAGTTTTTCAACAAA
>VVHJ01036509.1:0-10574 GCA_015107715.1 Tylochromis polylepis | reverse complement strand
TTGCAATAACCTTTGCATTTCATGTACATTAAATAGTGTGATTTATTGGTTCAGTCCAAACACACAAAAATACAAATACGGTTAAATTAAGCAGGAGACTTACTGTGATGCATTTATTATTTTTTAAAGACTCTAGTAATCCACAGCTAACGGCTCAGTGCACGGTTCCTTTATGACAGACATTACTATCAACACACCACAAAGGTTGAAGAACGTGGGCCTCAGTGAACAAAACCTTCACCACACACACACACACACACACACACGTGCGCGCGCACAATGTGTTACACAACAACCAAAGCACAAAGCACGCCCATGGCTACAGCAACAGTGAGAGCTATGTCATAAGATGTCATGAGATGCCTGAAGCCTTAAAGTGTGTCATTCAGGCAGCAGTTTGCAGTCGTGTTGAGTAAACTACCTCATTTAGTTACCTTTAAATACACATTACTGTGGTTACAATCTGCAGCAGCTTGCTACATAAAACATTGCATGATTGTGTTGTCATTCTATGCAGCATTTTTTGGTGGGAGTGAAAAAAACTCTCCAAGCATTACTGGGATGCTGTCCAAAAGTAATCCAGAAACCTTTTTTGGGGGCTTTTTAGATATGTAATTAAAAAAGTAAGCGTTTTGTTTTTATTACCTGTGTATGTGATTTGTGGTTGATATGGTGGCGCAATAGTTAGCAGTTTTGCTTCAAGGCAGGAAGGTCCCGAGTTTGAATCAAGCAACATTCATGACACAGAGTTTGCATGTTCTTCGTGCATCTGCATGGGTTCTCTCTGTTTACTCCGGCTTCCTCCCATCGTCCAAAGACATGCATAGGTTAGGTTAACTAGCAATGCTAAGTTGACTGCACTTGTTAATGGTTGTCTGTCTCTCTGTGTTGACCTTATTTGTACCCTGCCTTTCATCCTATGACAGCAGTTGGAGATAGGTGGAAGAAAACAGATGGATTGCGATTTGTGACCCTGTCATTTTTACCCTGATACTGATACTGAAAGGGCAGTAAACTTTGATTACGCACTCATTATGTCCACTGGTTTGTTTTTCATAGAAAACAGTTCCCAATAAAGCCACTGCATCAAAGATTACAAACGTGATCCCATCTTCAGTTTGGAGACCTGATGTGGCACTGTCGTCAACTGATGTCTACCAACGAAACTTTCTGTTTGACAGTATGTAATGGTCTCTTTGCTATGGTGTTTTACATTCCCACAGATCAAAGCAATGCAATTAGCCGCACTTTGGCAGTTGGTAAATGGCAAGTAGTAAGTGAAACCTCTCAGGCTGCTACACTTTCAACAGTCTGTTCCCAGAAGGTAAATACTGATCATAACAAATTCATTTCCTTGTGCCTCACGCCGATCAAAACCGAGAAACGCAACCAGTGAGCAATTGGTAGAAATTTGAAGAGGTAATGGCTTGCACGCTCATCCTCTTGATTCAAGTGCTAAAGAAATGCACACCAGGAAGCGAAACTTTGAGAATACAACACACTCAGTCTTACGGAGGGCCCTCTGAGAGGTCAAAATAGCCCCACAAGAGAAAGATATGGCTCATAAGGAAGCAAAACCAGATGAAGTATTTAAATACTTTGATCTACAATAATTTTAAAAGTGTGTCAGGGTCACCTTTGTAAAGGCTAAGTGTTGATGAGAGTGTATTGCTTCATTCGTGACACAGTGTGATCATCATCTTCCATCCCAGGTCATAAGACGAGTTTATGTGTTTTCTGTTTTGTTTGGATGTCAGGTGGTATGTCAGGGACTTTCTTCTTCATTTGTTTTGCACCACTGTGGTCAGCATCCAGCATGACCATGTTTTTATTAAACTCCCTTTAGCCTAGTCCTGGTATTACCAAATGAACGTTTTACTTCCTAGATTTGATTTCCTCATACTTCAAAGGGAAATCACGGCTTCTCTCATACAGACAATGAGATGTTTACTGAGTAAGAGCACATGTTAATAAGAAACAAGATGGCTTACATGCACTGTTATTTTGACACAAGCCCACATCGTCTGAATTTCAGACCACTGAAACTGCAAAGAAACAGCAGCGCCCACGATCTTCTAGCTTTAGGCTGTAATCACACTTTGGTTTTCAGTTTCACGCATCACTCATCTCCTGCACTAAGTGCTCTACACCTGTGTGTACAAAATGGGCCACGACTTGATCAAACCTAATCAGCTGTGGAGAGAATGTGCTTTGGTTCCAGCCTGATGGTCAGGTTTCAGATGGTGCAGTCTAAAACTCACAACTTCTCCTTTAAACTGGTGCAACGTTGTCAGTGTTTGAAACCATGCATATCTGATGGAAGATTATCAGGTAGTGCTATCTGTTATACAGACACGCATGTGCATCAACAAAAGTTCACTGGTTGCACAGCACAGCCTTGCCGAATGAGGGGAAATGAACTGATATCATCACGTGATTCTGTGGTTACAGAGAAACCATATAAGTTAGTGAAGATGAGTTGCGCTGGTAAAAGTGACAGCCCCGTGACTGTGAAGTTGCTTACTACGTCCTTACTGAGTGGGTAAGTAATTTGTTGCTCTGCTGAAAGGATGTTTCCATTTAACATTTAGTTAAACTCCAGGTTATATTTAATCCTGTTTATTTTATTTTATTTTATTTTATTTTATTTTATTTTATTTTATTTTATTTTATTTTTGCAATCTACTTTTACAATCTTGTTTTTAATTTGAACATTTTCTGGTTCCTTTGTAGCAATCATGGATTTCAGTGATTTCAATGAAACAACATATTCTCCAGTGAGTATTACTTTGAAATAACCCATAAACATTGATGTCTGTATTCTATATATAGTAGAATTGCTATTCTTAGTATTGCCTACTTACACATGGAGCGCTTAAGTGACATTTTGTATCGTTTTGCACTATTTAAAGTATTAAAAAATACTGTAAAACTTAATTTAAGATGCTCCTTAAAAATCTGTATGTACATAAAAGCATAACGCTTATGACCTGGGTTTGCTTATTTGTCATTATATATCTTTAATGAAAGTGTAAAAGAATCCATTTAGCGATCCCACTGTAGTCGATTTATCAAAAGCAGACATCTCTAGAATACTAAATTACCACAGAGAGCCACGGCTGTAGTTTGCATCAAATTTTCCATTGCATGTCAACACCAAGACGCTGCTGTTTATCTCTGCCCTATATCTAAATGTGATGCTTCTGGGGGTACTGAGTTCTGCAGGGGGCCCCTTTCTGGAGCCCCTCGGGATCAGTCGCACCCCCCTTCCCCTCAGGGTTGGATAGCAGCAGGAAACTGTGCAGTAGTGTGGTTTCTCCAGTACAGACACAGCACCTGCACCTGACGGCAGTTTTTTTTGCATACTCTGGTTAGCTTGCACGTCACAGACAGTGTTTGATGTAATTTCACTGTATTCCCATTGTAAACATGTTATCTTATGTAACCGCCAGTGAGTAACCAAGAGAGAGTGAGTTGGGTTTCAACGAGAGAGAGAGAGATTAAAAAAAAGGCAGGAAACTCAAAGCAAGACAAAAAGACAGCGCATCTGTTGCAAACAGTTTTCTTTAATACCTCACAAGACAACCTGCTTTCTGATTGCAGACTGAGGACTATTCTGTGCCAACTGACGACTCAGGCATGTGTGACAGAACCTGGGTAAGGGAGTTTCGTGGGCAGTACGAACCGCCGCTCTTCTGGATCATCTTCATCCTGGGTGCTGTGGGTAACCTGCTGGTGGTTTGGATCTACACCACTGTGCGCAATCGCCTGAAAACAATGACCGATGTGTATCTGCTAAATCTGGCTGTGGCTGACCTCCTCTTCCTGTGCATGCTGCCCTTCTGGGCTGTCGATGCCATTAAAGGCTGGGATTTTGGTGTCACTCTCTGCAAAATAGTGTCCGCTGTCTATAAGATCAACTTCTTCAGCAGCATGTTCCTTCTCACCTGCATTAGTGTGGACCGATACATTGCTATTGTTCAAGTTATTAAGGCCCAAAATCTAAAGAAAAAGAGGCTGTTCTACAGCAAACTTGCTTGCCTTGGTGTCTGGTTTGTCTCTGCTCTCCTCACACTCCCTGAGTTTATCTTCGCTGAGGTGAAGACATCTCCAGAAATGCAGTTATTTTGTACTATGGTCTACTGGAACAATGCAAACAATCGTACAAAGATCCTAGTGCTGTCCCTGCAGATTTGCATGGGCTTCTGCATTCCTCTACTTGTCATGTTCTTTTGTTATTCTGTCATCATTCGCACACTTATGCAGGCCAAGAGCTTTGAAAAGCACAAGGCCCTCCGTGTCATCCTTGCTGTGGTGTTTGTTTTTGTCCTCTCTCAACTGCCTTACAATAGCCTGCTGATTGTGGAAGCCAGACAGGCAGCTAATATGACTTACACAGATTGTAGCACTGTAATTAATTTTGATATAGCTGGACAGGTTGCCAAAAGTTTGGCATATACGCATGCTTGCCTTAACCCCTTCCTCTATGTCTTCATTGGAGTTCGGTTCAGACAAGACCTGCAAAGGATTGTGAGGACGTGCATTGGAGGTGTGGGCAAAGGAGGGCTCAGTAAAATCCAGGCAGTTCCCAAACGCCCCTCTATCATGTCAGACACTGATACTACTCCTGCCCTTTCCATATAACTGCCCATTTTCCCTAACTGTACCTGAGATCTGAGTCTAATTCTTATTTTCCACTATGTTCTTCGTGCATTACTCCCCACTAGAAGAGCAACAATAGCATTTACAACTTCAAAAGCAACAAAAAAATTTCTAAAAACTGTTTACATTAATTTCAACCACATACTGACAGTCACAGGCACATTTTTATCTGAAATTACTGTAAAAACTGTACATTACTGTAAATACTGTTTGTATTTTTTTTAAAACATTTGTTCCATCACGTATTTGCTGTGTGCTGCTTTAAATGACTACGAAACATTAAAAAAAATGACAAAAATGATTCATACTCCAGTTTATGTCGCTTATGTTCAATTCTTCACCGCACAATAACAAACAGGATGAATCTTCAACGGTAGGTTCAAGTATCCCTGTGTGCAGGGGCTAAGTGATGAGATCAGCAGTTTATACCTGGGAAAGTATTTAAGTGCTTTCAGTAGTATAACGTATTAAGTGTGGTGGGAAACATACTCGAATGTGGCAAGTTCAGTGTTTTCGATCTGAGTACACATCCTCATATTAAAAGTCTATGCCATCCTGTCTGCTGACACTGTTTTATGATTGAACCTTGTTTGGGTATGACTTGGCAGTTTCACAGTGAAAGCTAACGTTGGCCATTCATACTGCCATGAAAGACATTTCCCACAGTGGTCTCACAACGGCTGCAGCTCAGACAGGTGACAGACATCCGTGCAGGCAGGTGTCACAGCTTGAAAAACTTTCCAATTCTGCTGCAACTCTACTCTCATGCAAAGGGTAACGGTTCAGTAGGGTGCACTAAATACACAGATGCATAGTTTTTAATGACACGTGCAAGTCAATCCCTGGATAGTAGGGCTTGTTTTTAACTTATCTGGCCTGAAAACATCAAGTCATTCAAGTCTCAATAAGCTGGTGGCTCATTTAAATTTGCTGTTGATGAGCTCTGAGAAGTTTGTTTACACTTCACGGCGCCCACAATCAGAAGCAGCAGAAATCAGATGACCTGATCTTAAATTCGATTTTAAACCAATGTGGTACAAATTCCTGTGCTGGAAAACAAAAACAAGAGACAGGTGGTAGAAGCAAAGCACACCACAAGGTACCTGTTAGCTGCAGGAAACAAAATATGGGGTGTTTTTGTGGTCACTGAGGTGACCACAAAAACTGCTGCATAGTTACATACCTGCTGGATTCAGGTGAGACCACAGACACGTTCTTTCAAGTGCCTCTTTTGTGCTGTTTCTTCATCTCACGACAGGAAACCATCAGTCAAGTCAACAACAAGATGTTCCCGCTTAAATGCAGAGCTGAGGCCTCCCTGCAGATGTCCTCAATGTCCCGGTCATATGAATTCAAGGGAAAGGAATGTTACGCAATGACTGAAGGGGCGCAAAGCACTGTGGTAAGATGAAGTGGTTCGTTACAGGCTTTTCAATCTCTTGTTCTCAAGTCAGTCCCACGGTTTATCTTACAAGCAGAAGTGAAGATCCTTTTTTGCATCAGTGCTTTTATTTCATAACTGATAAAGTGAAAAATCACATTGGGCTTTGTAACTCAAAGCCCTACCACCTCAGGTAACACCTCACAGCAACTTCCCCTCAACTCTCTCTCTCACACACACACACACACACACACACACACACACACACACACACACACACACACACACACACACAAGGCAAAATAACATGTAGCGATAACCAGTATCAATAGCATCAGAACTCCAGCTTTCAATCTGCACCAGGGACAACAACCACAATCAGAGTTCAGGGGACAGACACGTTTATTTAAGCTTGTGCTGTGAATGTAAATCATCTTCTTCAACTAGGCTACCACAAGCCCAAAACAGAGCCAACCTTCAGATCCAACAGGATGACAACTGTAATGTTTGTAACCATGCAGCAAAAGAGAATCTATAATCACAGGTCCTCACAGACTAACCGGAAAGGGTCATTGTACCAAACAAAAACACTTATTTATAGAATTCCTCATTCAACACTCTTTCCCAGATTACAGTATGAGTGCATATATATCAACGTTGCTCAAACACTGCTCAAATCCAAAGTCCTGATGGTACGTATATATGTACATCCTGCTCTCTTCTCTGCTTCCTTTATTAAGCACCACTGTTTTGCTTAGGCTTTCTAAACATACTTTTAATGCCACTGTGCTGACAAAATACTCTATAAGACACTTGACGAAACGCAATTTGTTGCATCGTTGACGTCGAACAGCCAAAAAATGATAGAGAACAAGGTCAGGACGTACAAGTGATACACTTCCCAGCAAGCTCATCATCATCAAAACCTTTCAGAAAAGGCCCCTATTTTTAATCAATGGAGTGTAAAATGATCAACTACATATTTGCTGATAAAATGGGACACTGTCCTGGCTGCACCACCTGAAGCTACACCTTTGAGCAGTAGAGGATGTCTGAATACAAAAATACATGGGGGTGGGGGTAAATACTTATTAAAAGGTTATACTTTAACCAAAACCCAAACCCCAAACGAGTACTAACTAAACAGCAAGTCGAAACAAAAGTTGAAACAAGAAAGTGGAAATACTTCTATATAGGATAGGTTGTTTCAGACAGTACAAACAAACAGCCAACATTACTAGGACAAATTCTTTTTTGCTAGCAGGGATTTTTTTATATATATGTATTAAAACATATTTGAGGAATCATTAATAAACATTTATTGGGATAACAAAAAAAAAACTTGTTAAACAAGTTGAAGCATCAAATATTCCGATTAGAGCCTTTAAAGTCAGATTTTTTTTTCTCCTTACCTACTTTTGTTTATGGTGGGTAGCTGCATTTGGACTATGGATTATCAATATAAAGATGTCATCATGGGCTGTGGGAGATTGCAAGCAACAACCTTTGACTATTTTCTGACATTTACACAAACAGAAGTTCATAAATCAGAATATGATCATTTTTTGCACATATACAGAAAAGAACTCATGATTTCAGCAGTATTGCAGTTAGTTACAGCATAATGACATCTCTCTTGTCCTCCCACACTGAGCCATAGAAGCTACATGGGTGACAGTGAATTCATGTAATCTTTCAACTCTGACATCCTGGTTGCTTGACTCCTTTCTGGTGGCAGAGTGCAGCTGCACCGGCCATCTTCGCCCCACATTCACAAACCACTGTGTCTTTCCTACCCCGTGTTACTTTCTCCATCCCTCACATCTGTCTGTCTAATGGCTCTGGAGCCCCTCTATTGATGCTTCATTATGATGGCAGACACCAGTGCTCACTGGCACACCAAGTGTGTCCAGCCAGAAAGCTCCCAGCCACCCACTTTCTTCTTTGACACACATCTTATTCTGTGATATCCTGACTGCACTCACACACTGCCCACCCTCTTTCACCTGGCACCCAAATGCATCATTGTAATCAGAGGAAGCTAAAGAAAGTATAGCAAAGTCTCTCCATAGCTGAAGCAGAGAATCGCCGAAGATTTAATGATTCAAATCTCACTGGAGGCACTTTAAACGGTATTTGGTCCATATCAACAACAAAGTGTAGATGTACTCTGCCAGGCAAGGCAGAGTTTGATCAGAGGAGGCAGAGATAGTGAAGCACAGAATCTGATGCCTATTAAAATGTATAAGGAAAGTCTCCATGTTGATCCCATTACAGGAATAATTTATAAGGGGTAAATCCCTATAAATGAATAAACTAAGAAGGATTGCCCCTGGAGGATTAATAGATGGGGTCTTACCGCTGGTGATGAAGGAGTTCTGAAGCAGTGCACTCAGTAGGGATATGAATCAGAAAGACAAATTCAAGTAGCATCTGATGAGAAAACTTGTTAGCTTGAGCTGAAGATATAGTGTGTTCTTTGGTTAACAAAAGTCAAAGATGATTTATATTTTCTGAAATTCAATCAGGAATTCACAGAATTCAGAAATGAACTAGATAGCAATCAGAGAGCAGCATATTATCAGAAATAATTACCAATCAGACAAGGCACCAAACATCAGCTTTGGTGTAATTATAAAATGAATGAATGTAGTGTTTCCAGCACACATTTTTAGTGGCATAACATGGAAAATTGAGAAAGAAGTTTGAAAGTTGAGACAGTAACTAACTAAACTAAATTAAATCATACACTGTACTACAAAGTTACAAAATAGCTGTAATAAATACAAATTGCTCCAAGTATAAATATATTACACAAAATTAAATATATATAGTTGGCACTGAGATGCCCCTCTTATCATATAATCCGGCCAGTTTACCGAGCTGACTGAATTAGATTAAGTTGAATATCACCTGAATCCAGCAGCTTCTGGAATGGAAGAGTTTCACAGCTGCTCAGTAGACAGTTCCCAGTTAATCCTTATTTTAATACACTGGTTGTGAGGTTTCCACTTTTACCTGACAGCAGTAAAGGCCTGACTTCAAAGGCCACAAGAGCCCTTCCATCTTTGTATTCTTCCCATGCTCGTATGGACTGCATGTTTCAGTTTCCTCTCACATCAAATCCTATATGATCTATGTTAAAGATGTCCTTGAGATATCATATTTCACTAAGGTGCTGTTTTTACATTGGAACTGGTCATTTTGCATCTGAATGCATACAGATGAGTGAAATGCACTTGTTAGTTACATGAAAGTTTTTTCCTGGCTTAAAAGCTGGGGCAAACTCCAGTCCATTAAAATGTAGCCACAGTCCTGCCATGAGAAATGTTGCAGGGGGGAAAAGGCAGCCTTCTTATGAGTCTCCACTTTGTGTCTTTGATGTGAGAATGTGATGCTTGCTGGATGAATTTTTCCTTGCTCCTCAGATGTACCAAACACTCCCCAGGTTCTGCCTTTTAGTAAAAAATAAATAAATAAATAAAAGGCAGTGGATGTGGTGTGAACAGCAGGGGCATCAGCATAGTTTTTGAGGAAGAAAGATTCCTCCAGAGAAGGTCAGTGGCTCTGCTGTCCACCATCAGGGGGTCTTTTTGTTCCCTCACTGCGCCCGTGTGTCACAACGGCCTGTGGCCGGCACAGAAGGGAAGGACCCAAAAGCATATGCAGTGAGCTCAGAATTAACACAAGTGATTTATTTAGTGAAAACACGATGCAAAATACAGTGAAAGGATTCTCACTTAGTGCGAGGGCGACGGGGGGTCTCAGGGAGGGGGTCACAGGGGACGCGGGGAACTCGGGAGTCGGTTTAACCCAGGGCAGGACAGGTACAAGTCTCTAGAGCACAGGGAGAGTTGCGAGTGATTGAACCAGAGCTGGTTGATTGAAGAAAACGGTGACCGAAAGGGTGGCTTATTTGTAGCAGAGATGCGGTGAATATTGGGGAAAACTGCAGGTCCGAGTGAGCAGGGTGGCAGCGGGCAATCCGTATTGTGGAAATCTGAATGATTTGAACTGTCATGATTTTGTGTTTGATTACATTATTAATTTTATATTAAATATGTTTGATTTGAAGGTTGTGATTATTCTATATTAATTTCATATTTATCAAAATGTCATATAATCATACAGTGTAGTATTAAGTGGACACGGCCCTAGAATATTAAAGGCATTTAGAATGTGTGTCCTTCAGGGTTAGAGAATGGTGAACTTTCACCTAGTTCTGCCTGCAGAGTGGTGCAGAAAATAGATAAAATGAACTGGTTTCAACTGGTGAAGCTTCTCAGAGTCTCTAAGTCTAGCTCTGAAGGTTATTCAATGCTTTGTTTAGACTGAGGAAAAGATAACAAGTATAAAAAGGTTTGTCTGTGACTAGCATTTAGAGATCTGTGACAACATGGCTGTTGAACACATCTCCCTCCATGGAGAATTTGTTTTTTGTATTTGCAATTGATAATAAATATTTTTGTTAAATTGGATTGAGACCTGTCTTCTCTGTGGACGTCCTTTTTCCATTGTTTGAACCCGACAA
>VVHJ01036508.1:0-12385 GCA_015107715.1 Tylochromis polylepis | reverse complement strand
AAAATATATTTGTTTTTTTTTTTTTTTTTTTTTTTTTTTTTTTTTTTTTTTTTTTTTTTTTTTTTTTTTTTTTTTTTTTTTTTTTTAAATTGATTTTCATTTTTTGTGCTTGGTCTCATTTTGAAATTTCTTTTTATTTTGTCTGATTTCTGTTTTTGACTGTGTACAAAATCTGTGTTTAAATTTTGTTGACCAATAAAATAAATCTGAACATGTTCCTCTCCTATATGTGGCTGAAGTGTTGATTAAACATAGGACACTCATCACTGAAGCAGCAACAATCATCTGTAGAGTTATTCCCTAAGACTCATAAATCAATTCTTTCAAATCTGCGTAATGTGCATGTGTTATACAGCATGTTTAAACCTCACAGTGAGCATCACGATCAAGTAGCTAAAACCTTCACTTAATAGAGTGGTTAATTTGAATCAGTCACAAAGCAGTTTACCGCCAAAGAGAGAGCTTCCCTCAAACAGAATAAGGTGAATATTCAATATTTTAGTCTCATCCTCTCATCAATAATCATCATATTAGCCACTGGTCCCCCTTCGCCAAACGTAACTGAGATTTGTTGTCTTCCTCCTCCCTCACTCCCACCTCCCTCTCTTCTCTTCCAGGGTCCTACCAGATGTTTCCCTGCAGCCAGAGGTGGAACCGCCAAAATGGAGCACTGCCAGCATTCCACCACAGAAAGGTAGGTCGTTCAGTGGGAGTTCATATTTGGTGCCTGGAATCTCAAAGGACACGTGAGTCACCTAAGAAATAATAAAAGTTTCCATAATGACAGTCTCGACTTACTGATCTCCACAGCTAACTCGGACTCTGAATCAGAGGCCAGTTACGCGTCAGTCCCCAAGAGGGAATCCACCGCCAGTAAAAACTCAGCAGCCAGAAATAGATACAGGTGAGAGATGCTCTTCCACTTTGACTGTCTCATCAGATGCGTTTAGTCATGCCTCAAGTGCTTCATCACCTTTTTTATTTTTATTTTTTTTATTTTATTATTATAAACATGAGAACCAGAAACCAAACCCTTAACTTTACCAGGAGCCAAATGTAATCTCAGTCAGTGCTGTTGGGAGTGCGCCCGTTGTCTGTTAAATAGTAACATCAACAGTTCATTTGAACCCAGATGGTTTTCTCTCCCGGTTAGGAGAGATGTCCTCCTTCTTTTGATTATAATGGAACTTAATGCCGCTTGCCTCGTTTTGCTCAACAAGGCAAAAAGATGCACTTGGAAAAACTTCCCAGAAATCGTGAGCTGGTTATTCACAAAAAAAAAAAAAGGGAAAAAGAAAATCACAGATCTTGTTATAAGCAGTTTCATATAGGAACCGATTTCTGTCTGAGGGGCTACACCCACTGACCACATCACTGTCAGAAGGAAGCACCCATGATGAGAGGCTCGCGCTTGTAAAGGCGTGACGGGATGTAAACGTTAACGTCGCCTCCCTCGGTACCTACAGCTTCTCTTGACGATCAGAAGCAAAATGGTTCCTACATGAAACCGCTCAGTTTAATAAACTGGGTCATTGCTTCTAAAAAAAAAAAATAAACACTGCAGCCGTCTCTTTTCAAATTAATATCATTTTATTTTGTTTTGTTTATGTTCATTATCTCACTATAATACGCCACATGTTGTCTGTCTGAGTGTGAACGCCTACATGATCAGGAATTCGGCAACCAAACTTGACACACAGGTATGTCTTAGGCCCCTGAAGCTTATCTGTACCAGATATTATTATGTCTTCATGTTGCTAAGCAACCACATATCAACAGAAACATTTTTAGCATTTATGCACCTCTGACACCTTTTGTAAAACCACATTTTAATATCTATATTCACAAAAGTTGAATATGATGATTAACTATATTGTTTCTATTTATGTATGTTTGTTTTTAAAAAGTGGTCTTGAGCACTTGAGTTCTCTAGTCTTTCTGAAGAGTTTCCAGGCCGGTCCTTATACCCTGACCATTTTCAAAGGAAGGCTGTGATTTGTTAAGCCACTTAACACTGACCTATGACTCGACCAGAACCAGTGCAATGCAAAGAACCAATTTTAAATCATATCTTTTAGGTATTTTTTTGCACTTCTATTTACTGTATGTGCATGTATGTTTGCACATTTCAGTCAATTACTGCAACCATTTTCCAGTTTCCAGTCAAAATATCACAAAATGAGGGGTGATGCGAGACTTTTGCACACTACTTGTTTTATTTATTGCACTTTTAGCACAGGGTAGAAATAATTTAAAGCTGCAACTGTAGAAAGAGAAAGTGGAAATATGAGAAATGCGGGTTACAGCTACACTGTGAGCTGTGGGAAATCGTACTGAGAGGACGTCCGACAGGGTTTTTGCTAACCACAAACACAACCGTTGCCTGATAGTAACATGCTTTGTGCACACCGGGGCTCATTACGTGACTTCCTGCAGTGATTGCCTCACGTAATATTTAAACTGCCGACTTGCAAAACCATACGAGATTTCGATATAACTGACGTGCATTAACTTGACCGTCAGTTTATTGCTTTTGTATTTTTCATCATATCTTCAAAGGAAAATTTTACAAGCTGACAGCTGAAATTTAATTCATTTTTTTCCCTCCATTCTTCTCTCAGAGGGCCTACCGAGAAATCCACTTCAGTGTCTGTAAAGCAGGAGCCTCCTCGTCGAGCCCCGTCACCCACTAGACCGCCTCCAGATGGTCAGCTGATTACTCTCTTGGGTCATCTTCAACCTGTCCTTCTCTCTATATTAGATAAAAGTATTAGAGCACAACGAGGAAAGAAAATCCTCACAAACTGAAATCTCCCTTCTTACCTTTTTTTTTCCTTTTAAACCAGATTCCTCTGAGTCAGATGAGCTTTCACATCTTAGGAGGTCTGGCAGCTCTGAGCGGGGAAACAGTCACCGCAGGTACATCAGGACTTCATTAATTAAAATCAGTAATATGGCAGCCTGAAATGTGTTCTCTTAAATGGCCATGATCGCTGATTATGTTTTCTCCACCTCAAAGCGCTCCTCGTGCTGCAAATGGAACCAGCACCATCAGGTCTGGGATTTCAGTCAAGAACAACCCACCCGTCTACTGTAAGGCTCGGGATGTGTAGCATGATTAACATAAGTTTTCTATCTGTGGATCAAAATAAATAAACCTTTTTTTGGGCATCGGGTTGTTTTTGTGCTTTTCTTCTATTTATTTTTTGACATCTTATGAGTTGACATCTTTCATCTCTGCATTTCCTCCAGCCAAACCTGAAGAAGAGCCCCTCTATTCCCTGCCTCCAGATTCATACCCATCATCTATTCCAGGGTGAGTGCTGCGTTTTGTTTAAAGCGTTGCCCCGTGTGGATGGAAACCGTCATAGCAACAGTAATCTGATTCCTTCGGTTTCCTCTCAGGTACAGCTCAGATGTGAAGACGGTGTCGTTTATAAAGGAGAGCAGTTTGGGTCTTAGACTCGTGGGAGGGAACGATGTTGGGATCTTTGTAGGTGGAGTCCAGCCACACAGCCCTGCGTATGAACACGGGATGAAGGAGGGAGACCAGATCATGCAGGTGAGCTTATATTGAAGTGGTTGTGGTGGTATAGATTAACAGCATCTTGTCCAGTTTAAAACTCTCTTTACATCAAACATCACAAATCTCTATAAAAAAAACACAACAACAACAAAAAACCAAATGCACCAAAAAAATGAATTGATTTTGTACGACATCTGTTGCTGTAAATAGCTTAAAGGAGACGTTTATGCTCATTTGCATTTCTTTATTTGTTTTGGGGGTTTTTTTTAGACTGTACTGTTGTTGTTATTGTTGTTGTAGTAGTGGATTCCACGTCATATGTACAGAGTAAAAATTACCATAATATGTACCACTGTCCAAAAACGTACGCTGCTAGCTGTACTTTTACATTGTTATTTGAAACTTTGGCCCGTGTGTGTGTGTGTGTGTGTGTGTATATATGTGACAGAAAAAGACCAGAGTCCAAGTTCATCCCTGTTCTTTCTTCTTCTTCAGGTTAATAAAGTTGATTTTGGCCATTTCACACGAGAAGAAGCTGCCAACTTCCTCCTCGAGCTCAGGACAGGAGAACAGGTGGAAATCTGCACGCAGCATAAGATGGACAGTAAGTGAAGAGCAAAACCTTAACGTGACGCCGAGATTACTTCTGTTCAGTTGTGTCACAAGTTACAAAATCTCAATTCATCCATCTTCAGTTTACAAAAAGATCCTCAAGTCCAACCTGGGAGACAACTTCTACATCCGCACACACTTTGACCATGAACCCGATAACCCCATTGGTCTGGGCTTCACCAGAGGAGAGGTGTTCAGAGTGGTGGACACAATGCATCGTGGGAAGATAGGGGACTGGTTGGCTATCCGCATGGGGAATGACCTGCACGAGATGGACAAGGGCACTATCCCAAATCAGATCAGGTGAGGAGAAAGGAGACGGCGAGCAGATGAAGATCCCTTAGCTTCCACGAAGACCGTTTCAGTTGTTGCATCTGCCGTCTTCTCCTGCAGGGCAGAGAAGATGGCTAGCATTGAGCGCACACAGCGGTCAACCGGAGAGAGGCAGGCGTCCGGGCCAAGAGCCGAATTCTGGAAACTACGGGGGCTCCGAGGGAATAAGAAGAATGAAAAGAACATGCGACGGAGTCGTGAAGACCTGCTGCAGCTCACCATTCAGGGCAAATTCCCAGCTTACGAGAGAGTCCTGCTCAGAGAAGGTTGGCACTTATTTTATTTTTTTTTCCCTCGTACCCTCACACAGATACTTGGTGTCATGCACAAAAGTCCAGGTTTAACAACGTTTATTGGTTTTTCTCCAGCTAATTTCAAGCGGCCCATTGTTATTCTGGGACCTCTTAATGACATCGCCATGGAGAAGCTGGCACGAGAGATGCCTGATGAATATGAAGTGGCAGGTTGGTTTGTTTTTGACAGTTTTGATACCCCTTTTTTATTCTTAAGTATTATTTCCCTCTTTTTTTTTTTCACTCATTCTCCTCAGCTTCTATTTATATTAAATATTTTTTGTTATATTTCTACAGAGATGGTTCCTCGCAGTGGAAGTGCAGATGGCGGCTCCACAGTTATTAAACTGGACACTGTGAGGAGAATAGCAGAGAAGGTGAGCAGTAACATTAAATGTATATTTACGGTCACTTCTAACAATGTAAAATTCCTGTTTTCTGTGTCTGTTTGGTATTTCCTCTTTGATTTTTTTTTTTTTCTTTCTTTCTTTTTTCTCTCTCTTCCCAGGATAAGCACCCTCTGCTGGATATCACTCCCACTGCAGTGGAAAGGCTCAACTACATCCAGTACCACCCGATGGTTTTGTTCTTAGACCCTCACAACCGCAAGGATGTCAAGACCATGAGGCAGAGGTACAGCCCCAACTCCAGCAAGAGCTCCAGACGCCTTTACTCGCAGGCCATCAAAATGAGGAAACACTGCAGCCACCTTTTCTCCGGTAATCTTAACACTTACAAGCTTTTTCCAGTACATCTGTGAAGAAATTCATTTTCTCTGTCAGCTGGTACAAGTTTAAAATGTGTACTACTTTTGATTTATTGATTTATTTTTGTTGGGGTTTTTTTTTTCACCCCCTTCAGCTCGAGTGGACCTGGATCCCAGCTCCCACTCTTGGTATGAGAGTCTAAAGAATAAGATCCGCCACGAGCAGACCAAACCTGTCTGGGTGTCTGAAGTCACGGTACAACACACAGCTTCTCTTCACACACACATCTGCACACTAAGGATAAAGCGATTATCAGATATTATTTTATCTATGTATTGATCGATGCAGGTTTTGGTTTTTTTGGGTTTTTTTTCTTAATTTGTTGCTTTAGTTCTGATATAGTCGCCTGTCTCTTTCTGTAGCCTTCAAAAAAAACAGGCTACACCTAGTACACACACCTGAATATTTTGCTTTTAACATCTTTATCTAAACTTTATAGCAATCTAATGAGAGCACCGACTCTCAGGATGTAGTTTTACATCCTTCTGTTTATTAATTCAAGTGCCGTGTGGCTCAAATGATCATAAACCTGATTATTAGTTAATTTACACACATATTAAGGCACAAGAAACATAGTAGTTTGAACTACAGTCAGTTATTGACCAAAAACTGAACCAAGGTGTAATTGTAAAAATCTGCAAAAAAAAACAAAAAAAAATAAAACCTAAAAAAAAAAAAAAAAAAAAAAAAATCAAAAGGAACTTGCCTAACTCCAAAGGAAACAAAATATACAACCTACAATGATAACCTACCTAACCAACACATAAACAGGAGAAAACAAGGGATCGCAAACAAAAGGCAGCTCTCCCGTACAGGCAGTCTGAACACAGTCACATAGGATACACAGACAATTCCAAAGGCATGTAAGCCTGCATAAGTATGGCAGTCAAAATGGCCAGAGGGCCCAAAAACACAGCTCCACAGGCATTATATAGGGCTCTGCTGGTTGGCAATTAGGTTGATTCAGGTAGCAGCACCCAATCAGGACAGAAGAGGTGGAGCCTAGACCGAACACAAGGCATTTTTTCACAAGGGAAAACCAGCATCTTCCTGAGGAATGTAACAGGTCCTCTTAATCAAAACACATGATCTGCTGCTGGTGTTTGTGACAACATCTAGCTTTCCTGTTCTTCAGTGGTTTGCACCTTGTTGTAAACTCTCTGTATTTCCATTCATGAAGGTGTCTCTTGATTGCAGACCTTAACAATGGTCTACAGTGCCTCTTTTAAGGCAGTTCTTGACTTGAATAGATGTTGTGAAATTATTTTTCTCAACCAAGGAAAAAATTCAGTGATCATCCACTATAGTTCTTTTCTCTGGTCATTCTTTTTGGTTACTTTAGCTTCCCTTTGAATCTGCTTGTCAGTCAGTGTCTAATTACTTTAAAGCCTCTGAAAATAAGGACTATGTATGAAAAGAGTTGTAATATCTTAAACAGATATCATACTTTAGTCATCTTGGTGCTGTAAACAGGCAATACTGCAAGAATCTGGTCCCTTTCTTTGATCTTTGTTGCCTGCATTTGCCTGAATTTGGCAGGGTCTCAGCCTTATCTATGAAGGAAATGTCAAGACTGGGTGGATGGAAGTGATTAAAATGACTCTTTTGTCTTCTGCTCATATTCTTCTGTTCACCGGAACTACCCAAACACACACAGTTAACTCAGGGTGAACATACTCAGAGCAAATTCTATTGACTCAAACATTTTGAAACATGTCTGTGTTGTTACACAAATGAACCTCACTGTTCACTGAGGTTGCTACGGGGTGTGATTATATGTTGAAAAAAAATATACAGGCTCCATTAAGTCAGATGACAAAATAAGACATAAAATTTGTTTGCATTTAGCTTAAACCATCAAAGATCTGTATTTGTTCTTAAATATTCATGATTTTTACTTATTTATTGTTGTAATAGAAGCGTACATAGCTCTGAGCAGACATGCTATGGCTCTGTACTTGAACAGCTATGTTTTGTTAATTCTTATACATCATTGCCATCACTTGAGGGCAGCACTGTACAGACAACGCCTGCTGTATATAGCTCATTGGTCTTGTCTTTTGGCCATGTGCAGTATGGTTTGCAGCCAACGTGGCTTTAAGCTTCTGCTGCTGTGAGTTTTTGCTGTTGCTGTTCTGTGATAGGGGTTGTTTCCACCATTGTCTCAATGGAGTGAAACAGAAAAGACCAAGAACAAGGCAGCAGGACACAGGAAATCAGACTACTTGATCAGAAGCAACACAGCAAAGAAAATTGGAGTAGAAAACACTGTGGGCACTATATACTGCCAGGTAACTATAATGTGGCATAATGCATAAGGAGGCACTGAAAAAAAGACAGGAGGTGGAGCTGGAAGTGGCAGAGCTGAAGATGTTAAGATTTTTGTTGAGATTTGGACAAGATTAGCTATGAGTACATCAGAGAGACAGCTATGTTGATTGGTTTGCAGGCACAGAAAGGCAAGGTTGAGATGGCTAAACAGGAGGAAAAGAGGAAGACCTCAGAGAAGACTCATGGATGTAGTGAAGGAGGACATGGAGAGGGTTGGTGTGAGAGAAAAGAATGCTATGGATAGGGTGAGATGGAGGCAGACAGTCCGCTGTAGTGACCCTTAAAGGGAACAGCTTAAAGAAAAAGAAGATTTTAGGAAATTTATATTTTAAAATCTGCAAAATAAGACATAGCCCAAAGAACATCAGAGTACAGAAAGGAGCATAACATTGAAATAACTAAAGTAAATGAAAACTGTCTTCATTAAAGTGCTTGAGTAAATGTGAGTTCCACTCTACCACTGGCTCTATCCACACTCTCATCCAATGGTGTTGGTAGTGGAAGGTGGAGTGTTGGAGCGCCAACACGCCCCTACCCCTCAGTATAATTCTTTCTAAATAATACGAAGTGTAGCTTATGACTGACTCATTAACTGATTTGTCAATTAATTCATTTCTTTCTTTCTTTCCTGGACTGATGAATGACAGTTAAACTACAGCATTGACACTGAAAACCATTATGGAAAATGGGCACAGTATAATACAAGTCACAATGAATAAGCTGAAGTCAACAACATATGAGAGGTAATTTCAAAGAGCCTTTGCCTACTTTCACATCAGTCATCCAGTGTGGCCTGTCAGCACAGTGCTGACGTGTAACTGTAAAACTTTGAAGCAACCGTTCACTTATTCACATGGATAGTGTCAGCCACAGAGAAAGAACCTAAGCCATATATAGAAAGGCTCCTATACCATAGAGACATCAGATCACATCATCCGTCCTGTGCATGCGAGCCAATGTCGTACTTGCAAATGAAATGTTGGGTCGTGCTGGTATTTGTGTGAAGGAAGAAACATGGTCTGAGGTTTCACAGAAAATAAGATGCTTTTGATGCACCAGCACTCCAGGGTCCAAGTCAAAAACATCCTAATTTATCGAGACTCACACAGACAAAAAGAGCTACAGGTAGGTGTTTTCTCTTTCAGCATTGGTCACTAATGATGTTTGGGAGCACAACTCTTCCTCATCAAAACAAGAGAAAGCTGATTGTAAGTTTCCATTAAAAAAAAAAGAAAGAAGCTTTTTTTGTTACAGTGTTCTGATGCCAGCCCCACGAGGGAATTGTCAAATCATTCCTCAGCAGCCACAACAGCTTTGTGTTATATAAGTTAAACAGAGCAGGAGGAATTTACAGAGTTTCTTTATGCATTTGTTTCATTATTTAATATAGTAAAACTAGGTAAATTTGTAACTAATACAACTGCGTCAGCTGCAGTGAGCTGGACTGACTCTAACTTTGGTTAAATAAACAAAGGATGTACTTTGCAGCAGGAAATGAGAAAGCCTGGTGCCTCAAGTGAAATCTCCCTTAAATTCTACTGGATAGCTGTAAGCATCTTTTCGTTTTCCAGCACTGTCTGCTTCTCCTCTGCTTATATCCTTCTGTCAAAATAGTTTCCTTTTGAGAATTACTGCTGACCCATTAAGAGCAGTGTATAGATTAATGGAGCTGTTCTTGCACTAATCAGTAAAGAGGCACTACAGACTGTCTCTAGTGCAACTCCTAAATATTCTCCCAAGATTTGTTTTGTCCTCTGCGAGCATCTCCTGATTTTCTACTCACTGACCTCTCAAATGGTGTCTGCCCACCGACCATGTAAAGCAATCACGAAAAGATATTAGTTCTGAATGTTTCAGTAGAGACTTTAATGCGTCACTAAGGCCTAGTAGGTTTTTATAAGTTTTTCATTTTGTGGCACAAATGGCCTGTTAGTCACTGAACTATTGCACTTAAAAGTGTAACATATGTATTCAAAAGTACTGGGGAACAACTTGTTAAATGTAACATTTGTGTAACTAAATTACAAAAGAAATCTGAAATTTCAGTTTAGAATTTAAATGTTGGTGATCACAAAGGCATTCCACCCAAATATACTGCCATCCACAAAAAGCCTACATGTAGAACATGCGTTTTTGTTTCGCAACTTTTTGTTGTGTAAGAGTCCCTTACTTTAGAATATTTCAGGACAACATTGATCAGCAAAGCTGTTTGGACAAATATAATTGGAATACCATCTGCTGTAGAATTCCTTACAAGGAGGTATTCCTTCAGCCATGTGAAAAAGAAAGTTTGCCCTAGACTCTATTCAATTCAGACCAGTTTTCCGTATGACTTCATTAGTCTCTCACATAGTTGTGGGGATATTTTTGACCACTCTTCTTTACAACATTGCTTCAGTTCATTGAGGTTTGCAGGCATTCATTTATGCACAGCTCTCTTAAGGTCCCAATGCAGCATTTCAATGGGGTTGGGGTCTGGATTTTGACTAAGCCATTTTCTTAACCAGCCATTCTGATGTAGATTTGCTGATGTGCTTTGTTATGAGCTGATTTCAGCCAAGCTTCAGCTGTCAGATACATGACCAAACATTTGACTCTAGAATACTTTGATATATAGAGTTCATGGTCAAATACAATGACTGCAAAGCACCGAGGTCTTTTGACTGTAAGACAAGCCCAAATCATCACCACCATACTTGGTAGTTCATATCAGGTGTGACATGCTCTCTTTGTTTTTCCACAAAACATGGTGTTGTGCATTACAACCAAATATCTCCACTTCGCTCTCATCTATCAAAAGGACATTCCTCTAAGTCTTGTGGTTCGTTCAGATACAGTTTTGAAATCCTAAGCTGTGCTGCCATCTTCTTTTAAGAGAGACAAGATTTTCTCCCGGCAATCCTTCTAAACAAGTCATACTTGTGAAGTCTTTTTCTAATTGTACTGTTATGAACTTTAATATTTAATATGGTAATTGAAGCCTGTGGAGTCTGACATGTAGTTGTTGCATTTTCTGTAGTTTCTCTGAGCATTAAACAGTCTGACCTAGGGGTGAATTTCCTGTTACACTAACTCCTGGTAAGATTGTGGCATTGTGTTGATGTACCTGAATGCTTCAGAACAGCAAACTGCCAAAACTTTGTTTTATAGAAGTGGACACATTTACTCATGATCAGTTTATCACTTGTATTTGAGTAGTAGCACTTGGCTGCTACTTACCTTCTTATTCCTGATGGAAACAGTAAGGGTATATTTAGTTTTTCACAGGACTGCATAGAGGCCTGTAAAAACTTCAGAAAAGCATCTAGAAATCACTGCAAAAAGGCTTGTTTACCAGCCATTACAAATGCTGACATTATCACAATGTTTGATGTCAAACAGAGTGAAACATCCACAGCCTGTAGTGGAACATTCTGTGATATTGTTTAGATAAAATAAAACTTATGTGATAAAACTAATCAAATCCAAAATGTTCAAAGTACCTGATATCCATTGATGCTGTTTTCTTGGATAAACTAGTAGTCCAGTTCTTTGACATCTAAATTTGGCTGAAAAGTGAAGGTAGCTATTACATAAACCTGAATTCAGCCTACTTTTTAACCACTCACCAATTCACATTTACCCAGTGAACGATTTTTCATTTGATTAGATTTTTAAAAGACTTCAAAAATACTAACCTAAAGGTTTCCTGTCACTCTTCAGCCCAGTGTAGGTACAAATGGATATCTTTTTCATGACATCTTTTAAATGACCCAACAACAATTTAATAAAGAAATTAAAATAATTAGATAACTTATTATGTACTGGCAAAAATAACTATAGCAATAATAATTGGAATAATTAACTTATTACATTTCAAAAGTAACCCTAACAACAGCAGAGTAAATTTAAAAACTTTTTTTTTTAAAAGAGAGAGGCTCTCTGCAAAACAACTAAAAATATAATCTAGCTGGCATTAAAAATAATTAGACATTACCTGATTAGAGTCTAAATGGGCTACAGACTGTGAGATTTCTGCACATATAAAATATTATTGTAAGCCACACTGTGTCACTTTGGTGCTCCATCCTGTCTGATGCAATTCCATTTCACAATCTGTGCTCATTCCTGTTGGCTGGATAGTAGATGTAGGTTACAACAGCAGCAGTTAAACTGCAAGGTGGACTTCCTAAAGTTCTGACTCTGTTTGAATTATGCATTGAGACTATGGGAAGCTTTAAGAGATGAGTCACCACCAACAAATGGATTCCTTGTGGTGACCTTTAAATGCACTGGGTTAGCAGAACATCTCAGTGTGTGGTGTAATACTGTAAAGGGACAAATTTAAATACAAATCACAATCTGTTCCTACAGCAAATCAAGTAGTTTTTTTTTGTGTCTAATTCTAGAGTGAAAGTTAAAAACACACACACACACACACACACACACACACACACACACACACACACACACACACACACACACACACAAAAAAAAAAACCCCACACACCAAAAAAAAAAGAAAGAAAAAAAAGAAAAAAAAA
>VVHJ01036503.1:3938-17799 GCA_015107715.1 Tylochromis polylepis | reverse complement strand
AAATGAGTCTTTTTAAAAAAAAAAAAAAAAAAAAACTCTTCCTGCTTCTGACCTCCAACCCCATCCTACTCCACCCACCTCCACTGCTTACACAGCATGGGAGGGGGCGAAGGTGGTGGTGGATGGGGAGGTGGCATTAGACATAAGGTTTTGAAGTGGGGGGAAACTTGTGTCCTGGTCTTAAGGAGTGGAGGAGGTGGATGAGATGGCGGGAAGAGGTTGGATGAGGAGACCTGCTGAGAGGGCAGCTTATATGCACTCCACCTTCTTCCTGCCATAACGCTCCCTCCATTTTTTTCACTGCCTCCTCTAACAAACCCCCCCTCCCCCCGCCTTTAGCCTCGGGGTAAAGTACATTACATGCTTGCTAATCAAACCTCCATTACAAGTTTGGAGGGAATGGAGCAAGAATCTTCTTCTTCTTCTTTCCCCTTTCTGCTCACTTCAGTAAACCTCCTTCATCTTCACTCTCAAAGCTCTTCTTCACTTGTATGTTATGTAAGTGTCCTTGAAGTATACCAGTGATGTGCTAGCATTTAAACAAAATCCAGTTTATTTTCTGGATATTTATTTGAAAAAAAAAAATACAAGAAGCCAAAATCATCTTCTCTGACTACATGTTGATCACAAGTAGCATGGCAAGCATTCCCTGTAACGTCAGTTACAGTCACATTTACAGCCAAAGAGCTCAAACAGGCTCACTAGTTGCATAGACAGGCAGTTGGTCACCACAATATTACAACGCAGTAGAAAAGTAATTAAAATGAGGACTCCCAAGTTTCTATTTGGGTTTATGATTTCATTTGGGGGTTTTCTCACATTCTGACAGTGCCAAAATAAACATGTCAAACATTTAATGGTACTTTAACAAGCTTAAAAGCCCACCAAGCAATGCCTTATACTTTACTATATTGCCAGTAAATAAATATATCAATAAACACATCAAGAATATTGGTAAGATAATGCGGATAATTTATAAATCTGACATAAATTGAAATCTGTTTTAATTTTCCCTCCCCATGATGCACTGGGTGTTTCTTCTTCACTCACCTCTGTTCACTCTCTATGTGTTCATACACCACTCTGCATTTAATCATTCATTTTTATTAGTCTTGGCCCCTAGAGACACTGTCTTCAGACCGAGCGTTTTATTCCCGTAAAAAGTAAAGTTTCTCCTTCCCACTGTCACCAAGTGCTTGCTCATAGACGGTCATTTTAAATATTGGGGTTTTCTCTCTATTATTGTGGGATCCTTACCTTACAATGTAAAGCACCATGAGGTGTAATGTTGTAATTTGGTTCTATGTAAATGAAATAAATTTAATTCATTTGCTTCTGTATTTTCATAGTTCATAATTATTTGAAATGACAAAGTAAAAACAAAACAGAAAAGACATATAGATTTATGTCACATGTATAAATTAATAAAGCCCTGCATTATTTACCTTGTTTGATGCACAGCATGTCACTTTAACTTTTTTCCCACACTGTAGGTCCTCCATAGTTTATGATGAACATAGCAGGTATATGCTCACGATAATAGCTATTTTTATTATTATGGGATGTTCAGTTGAATAAGTTTATTAATTTGCATGTTTATTTAAAAAATAACTTTTTATTATTTTTTTCAATCTGGACAAAAGGGTCAGGTCATGTCTTAGTTTGGTAGGAAATTGATTGTACAAAATGTGTGAAAGCAATTTTTGACATAAAATCATTAACATTTTTATGCTGACTAGTTTGTGCTGTTCAGAAGAGTCTTGCCGACGCTTACTGTGTAACAGAAAGACTGCCTTTGTTTCTAATCTCATCTCATTTCAGTTACAATTAAGCTAAACTAACAGAAGCTTTGATGGAGTAGTGCTCTGATTTGAATAAGCTGCAAAAGCCTACTCAGAGCTCTGTGGTCTGCTTAACCATACAGGGGATCAGAGGATGAGGTCTACACAATATCACAGTGACACATACTGGATCTACTGTACACAATATCTGGACTTACATATTAAAACCGATACACGGGAATACAAAAGACATAGCAGAGACAGTCTTAAAGAGGTAATTATGCATGCGCTGAACCAAAGCTCAATTACCATTTTTAAGAGCATGAACTCTTAAATAGGCAGCTTTTGAAATATAATGCCTCGTCTTTGTTGCACTCTGTAAACATAGGGGCAGTCATATGAGTCCACTATATTATCAACTATTGTTATGCATAAGCTCCATGTTGGTTGTGCTGTTGACCTTATTTAAAAGACAGACATCTATAAACACAAAGTCATTTATGAAATAGCAAAACTTCAAACTCAAAGTCTGACTGAAGTGTAGATGTACTGCTAATATTTTCATTTGCATATCCGTCTTCCTGAGTGACTGGAAAATGCATTTTCAACCAGATGCAAGGTGCAAAGTACAAGTTTATTATTTGCCAACCAAAAAAACATTTCAGTATTATTTAATGCTAATATTAATTTAGCCCTCTCCTCTCCTTTCCCCGCCTCTCCCCTCCCCTCCTCTTCTGTTGGTAATTGGATTTAGTGAACACCTGTATGAGTGTAGATTGTTCAGAGGATTATGGTCAGGGAAACCTTGAGTCACAACTAATTACCATCTATTTCTTGCTTTCTCTCTCTCTTACTCACACACACACACACACACACACACACACACACACACACACACACATATATATATATATATATACACACACACACACACACTGACTGAGTCCCTGCATTTTTTTTCTCTGCACCAGATATAATTGATATTTTAAGGCTTTAGTTAAACCTTTATAGCGGTAGTACGGTAGTTTATGGGGCGTGTTGTTATTTTACGATTCTGGTTTCCCTTTACTCTGCGCTGGGTTTACATGACAGATTGTCATGTTAAAGCAATCCCCAAAAAAAAAGAAAAAAAAAGGATTGGCCTGAACTTGTTTTTTGTTTTGAGGAATGTAAATTATTGCTGCACTGCAATTTTTGGTAATCTCAATGTTTTGGCTTCTGCAGTGTTTATGGTAGAGCAATTATTTTCCTGTACTAAACATTGCCCGTGTTTCTCTTTACAGCTAAGTTGTCGGTCCGCTGTACCTGCAGAGCCACCCGTGGTGTTGAGTGTCTCACAACATTTCCTCTGTGTGTCCTCTTGAGCTGAGATTGCTGCTTTGAGCCAGCAAGGAAACAAATCAAAAATTTTCCAGGTGAGAACAAGACTTTCATGATGTTGATTCTCTGATGAAACATGTGCAATGTTGTTGAGGTAACAGTAAGAACCTTCAGCTCTGAGATTAGTTTTCTAAAAAAATTATGGCACGAGGTGAAAATCTCAGCGTTGTCCCCCACTGTGGCATTTTTTATTGGACTCTTGTGGGAAATGTTACTTTATTTATATATTAATCTGTGTTCAAAAAAAGATGTGTTGTGTCCGAACCCAGTAATATACTGCGGTTCAGCTCCAGGCAGTATGTCAAAGACATGTATTTTTCTGTCTATACTTGAAAAGTGTTTGATTTGCTTCACTTGGATTAGATGAGTATTCAGTGCTTCTCTCAAAGGCTCTTCAGCTGCAAACGGAGTCTGCTGTTGTTTCAGAACCACTACAGGGAGGTTAAGGTGGATGGAGGGTTTCATCACCCTCATAAACATGAATGAGTAGTTCTGAGTTAAATGCAACTGGAATATAGAAAATCATAGTTTTTTATTCCAATAATTAATCACTAATGAAAGTATGTTTGGTATAAACTGAATGCATACCAGTCAAGTAAATTTCATTTGTCCAGTTTCAATGACGTTGTGCTTATTTACCAAAATTTCATGGAAAATTTACAGACCATACAATAATAGAGTGAAAACCACAAAAATCAGACGGCCCCATACCCAGGACTTGGATTTTGTTCACTTGGCAACAGTCGGAAGGAAACACTATAACAATTAAAATCTTGGAGCTCTAACGATGACAAGGTATTTAGTTTGATTTAAACAAGGGTTTTTCCTTTAACCTAAAAGAAATTCTAGCAGTTTATTGTTGCCTGTTTCCTGCTGCCAATACGCTCCTGTGCTTCGTTTAGTTGGAGAACTTGTTGAGTGCCAGTGGACACAGGACAGAAGTCTCCCCCCTCAAGAAGTTTCTCAAGCTCTTTAGACCTGTCTTTGAAAGTAGGAACGGAAACAAGCAGTAATTATGTGGCGTAACATGAATTTAGGTCAGTAGGTAGACGAAGCTTATGACCTAAAGCTAAAGTGTTGGACAGCAGAGGAGGACTGAGGATGGGCCAGGGGTGTGTGATAAGTCAGGTGAAGCAAGAAATGAGCTAAAGGAAGAGAGAGTGACATATATAGAGAGGATGTTCTCTGTCCCACACTGAAATTTGAGACAGCCGTGTAGCTCTTGACTGAACAGAGACACAGTCTGTGTGTGTGTGTGTGTGTGTGTGTGTGTGTGTGTGTGTGTGTGTGTTTACATGAGCAATGAACAGGCTATGCTTGTCCTCAAGGCAAAGAGGTCCAACGGCTTAAGATCCATCGGGCATCAAGACAGAGAGACGCACTTCATGTGAACAGGTGACATTTCATGAACAGTGAAGACTTTAAGGAGAGTGAAAGTAAATGGGAAGGAGGTGAAGCTGAGGAGCAGCGGGAGGGTAGGGAGGCATCCAGCAGGTGACAGAGGAGAGCACTAAAGGGCAGCAGACAGTTCACTCAGTCCAGCTTACTGATGTGTTTAAGTAACACTGAAAGTGGTAATCTAAAAAAATAACTCTTCATTTCTTCTTTACTTTGTGTTACTGCACTGCAACTTTCATTAATCTCTGTAAAGACAACCCGCCAAACAAACAGGGCTGTGTAAACTGAGATTGTTTTCTTGGACTTTGCACTGATACTGAGCCCAGTATACTACATGTCAGCAAGGGCAACATTTTCCTCTCGACTTCAGTTTCAATGTCCAAAAGAGAAAATTTGTCTTGAGGCAAGTGAGACTCAAAACACACAAAGACATAAATTATGAAAAGAAAGACAAAACAAACAAACAAACAAACTGATTGTTGCAAAGAACATTTTACAATCCAGTTTTGTTTTTTCAAATAGAGAAATAGTCATCATCAGTTGACTCATACTAAACACGTGAACGTGAGACAAAAGAAGGTCTCGTTGTTGATGTTGTGAAGAAAAGCTCAAACTCTGAAGAGGACGCCTTAAATTATTCACAAATAAAATTAACTAAACCAATTATTGGTCTGTACACTATTCCAATCCCCTAGTTTTTTTTCTTTACTATTACAATTATGCTACTTAATAAATCCTGCTGAAATGATACAGCTAGGACATATAGATGACTGTGTCCCAAGATGACAGTGACATTACGGTAATGTTCGTTCACAGAATGTTCATCAGCTATTAAACAAGTTGTGATAGTTAAAGTGTTAAAGCATAACAACTATAGCCTGGTTAAAAAAAAAAAAAAGGATTCTCTAACAAGATCCACGTTGGAAATTTTTACAGCTTTAGGTTACATTTTTTAGTTTCATCATCAGATAAAATAAGCATATAACATCCTGCTGACTGTATTGTCAAGGCATTGAAAACAGATCATCATTAATAAGGAATAAGTGTTCGGGTTTAAAAAAAAGACCTGAAAAGCAGTGAGAAGTTTCACTTAAAAATTTTACTTTTTCAGCCTTGTGTTAGAGTGGGAGGAGTCTTGCTTTTGTTGTCGTTAAATTCAATTTAAAAGACTTTGCGATTTGCACAGAGAATCCGTTCCTGTTGCAAAATCGCTTCATTCCAGTGCCGAAAATAATGATGCTAATCATCGCAGCAAATATCTGTGACCGTGAGGAGTTTAGAACAAAGCGCTGTTGTTTTTCTGCTCCACTGCGGCATCACTTTATGATGTAGCCGCTGAAGCAGGTGCAGTTTTATTTTAAAATTGTGGCCGGTTTACGGGTTGGTGAGATGAGGATAGGGGGAGGAAGTGAGTGATAGACAGCTCGAGGGGGGTGAGGGTGAGGTGGTTGTGGTGGTGTGGGGGTGATGGAGGGCAGCAGAAACTTCCCATGCTGGCCTCCCAGTGTGGCTACGTAATGAGGGCAAGGGACACACACACACACGCACACTCGCAGACACACACTCGAGGCTGAGCATGGCCCCACGGCTGATTAGCGGCACACAAAGGCCCCAAACAGAAGTAGCAGAGAAAACACAATGGGAGCAGGGCCTCAAGGCGTGGTTTACTTCTGCCCCGAGGGAGGGGGCGAGAGAGGTAGAGAGAGAGAGAGGAGAAGAGAGAGAGACATGGTCCCACTGTGCTGGATAGGCAACCAGAGACAGGGAGGAGGGGGTTCAGTGGGGTTAGAAAAGTGACAGAAACAGAGAGTTTTGTTTTTGTCCTGATAAAGACATGATGCATTTCTGCTGAGTTCTGTTTAGTGACTTTGGCATCAGGTGGCTTAAAAAACATGTATCCTGCAATAGTGAGTTAGCAAATATTAACGCACGGGTGGGGAAGGCTGATTAGTGCAGTTCATAAGGAGAAATAGTGCGCATGCCTCAATATTTTCTGTCGTCAAAGCAGAAAAAATATCACTCCAATTAAATCCTTTCCGGGCAGTACTTGTGCTTTTTTCCCAAGTTGCAATTTTCAGAACTTACACAAGTGTGATTTACACTAGAAAATCTATTTTACTGCTTTAAATCCTAAGCTGGGGCCACAATTTGAGTTTTAAGGCCATTAGATTGTAAACAGGCCAATGAAAATCATGACACAAAGACAAAAAGAAGCTTGAAAGTTGTGCGTTATTAGATGCTAAATATAATTCCTTTAAGACTGCACACTAACATATATTTGAGTGATCTTATTACTCACTGTGAGGTGGGTTGTGTTAGTCTTTTAGTGCTTCTTTCTCTACTTTTACTAACTTGCAACACATTCCTGCTTCTGTGCTTCGAACTCCTTCTCAGAAGAGAGTTAGAAGAAAACTGTCACTTTAGACAATCCAAACTTTCCTGCTTAACTCTAAAATCCTTTGTCTGCCTGCTTTCACTCCTACGCGGGCCCACTCCCACCTCTGCGGGTCGTGCCCACTGCCTCCTCTTTCTCTTTGTCTCAATACACTCACATAGAGGATGCACTGCACACACACGGACACACCTGCAGTCTGCATAACTTCATAAACTAGTTAAGATAAGTAATTGTTGTGTTTGTCATAAATTCACAGTAATGGCTGTGAGTATATTCTGCTCTCACTGGACATTCTTGCTTATTATTTTTTCATTCATTTTATTCACAACTGCCTCCATTACTAATTCACAAACTCTTTTGCAATATACTTCAGTTAACTTTATTTAAACATTCATCCATCCATTTTCTAAACTGCTACACCCACAGGCCACCTGTCCAGTACAAGGCATTAAACATCCCTAGTATGTCTTGAGAAGGTTAGTTTATGCTTTTTTGTTAAGTATTTTTTCTGTTTAACAGTAATGTGTTTTCAGTTGAGTAACATTTCAGTTATGTAACAATACTTCTGCTTTAGTACCAATTTTCATTATGCTTTCCACCATTATTAATGGAGACTGCCCTGCAGAAAAAGACTCACTCTGTCATCTATGCTTGATATTATTAAATCCTACACTTCAAAAAATATGCATTAAAAAAATGGAAAATGTCCTTGTAAATTTCTGACAGTACGTTATCCATTTTTTTAAACGGAGGTTTCTGTAAATGGTCAATTGTATCACGGTATTTTATTTATTTATTTATTTTATTGTGTATTTACTTCAAACCACAGTCTTTTCCTTACATTAACCAAGAAGTTCTGCTACCTAAACCTAACCAAATGGTGAGTGAGAATAAAAGTTACTGGGGAGTAAAAGTCCATCCATTCATTTTCTTCTGTTTGCCCACTTCATGGTTGGAGAGTAAAAGGGGCGGGGGGGTGGGGCTATCTCAGCTGCCATAGGGCAGGGTATGCCCTGGACAGATCACCAGTCTGTCGCTGGGCTAATGTCTACAACCAGGACACCATTCACACTCACATTCACACTTACATCCAATCTAGAATCACCAGTTAACCTCACCCCATATATGTCTTTGGGAGGAAACTAGAGTGTCCAGAGAGAAACCACTCAGACATGGGGAGAACATGCAAGCTCCACACAGTAAGGCCCCAGCTGCTGGTGGATTCAAAACCAGGACCTCTTTGGTGTGAGGTGCTGGTGCTAACCACTGCGCAAGGGAGTAAAAGTGAAACTCAAAAATGGTAGAAAGCCGTGAGACTGGAGCCAGGTGTGTTTGTGAAACCACGACCCCACCTGCCTCCTGATGTGGACTCTGGTCCTTTGAAGTGGAAACAGCACTGTATGTCATATTAGGAAGGCTTTTTCATGTGGGCTTTTTCAGACAGTAGAAACAAATGACCAAGATGGACATTTTAGTTACACAACTTACTGTAAATAAAAAAAGCTTATAGCATGTTGCCCGTTTATCACAGGACTGCGCTACAAAATCAAAGACTAACAACCTGTCACAAGAGAGATACATTGTGTGAAGGCGAAAATGAAATTCATGAACATAACACAACAAGCCAGAGACATTAATCAACCTCATGGTTACACGGGTGTCATTGCCGCAGCTTTTAATTATGTAACATTGCTTTGTACACACATTCTCTTAATCTTTGTACATGGTACAAAAACATACCTTGTGATTAGCAGCATCACTTTTCTCATGCACAGAATAGGTTGGATGACAATAGCCATAATTTCTATTCCAGAATGACTGAAAATAGAAGAATGCGGTTAATGACAAATAAACATTTAAATATTATAAATGTGGTGGAAAGGCTTTTGAAGAAGTGCATCAAAGAAAAGGCCTAGATTATAATGTGAGACAAGTCCACTGACAATTGGTTTCAAGTTTTGGTGACTAAAGACTGCCTGTTTTAAATTCGAGACAACTCTCTGATGGCCACAACTCAAGTTTATACACCATCAATTTGAATACAGCAGGATGCCACATACTGCTACCTGTTATTTCAAACTCAGTGCTGCCTGATTGTTGGGGTTTTCTTTATTGATGTAGGCTTTTTACCTTACAATATAAAGCACCTTGGGGCGGCTGCTGTTGTGATTTGGCACTATATAAATAAAACTGAATCTGAAACTGAGCCTTTGGTGACTAGCTTTGCCATCTCTTCTTGCTTTCTTGAGGATTTTAAATTGTCACAAATTCCAGCTAGGTAATTTAAATTCAATGACTCTGTGTCCATAGACTTTGTCTTACTGTCAGTGCAGCTCTTGGCTCTTTACAGCCAAGAGCTGCACTGACATGCCCCAATGAAGTCTGTCACAGTATTACCAAGACTATCGACTGTGCCCATTATTACTAGCTGCACAGGAGTCATTGCTCTCTAAAGCCATTCAAAGAATTCAAAATAGACTTAGATATAGATGCTGTCAAATAATCTCCTAATTCATTCAATAAAAATGACATTATATTTGCAATATAGTGTGATATAAACAACATAATTAGGTTTACAGTTTTTACTAGTTTGTTAAATATCAAAATTAAAAAATTGCCCTACATTAATGTTAATCGAATCCTCTGAGTAGACGTCTAATTGATAATATCCCATAAATTCAGTGCAAAGCAAGAAAGTTAAACATAGACACATGCAGTATTTTAAATCATGGTTGTTTGAGTTACTGCTACCGGAGAACATGCTGAGAGCTTTATAATCATTCCAGCAGCTCTTTGCATAGATTACTATCTACATATTTCTGCAGAGAATGAATATTATGTGGCAACGACTAATGAACATGGCCCTCTTTTCACAGAGGGGAACAGCGGCTGCTGTAATCTCCACTGTTCAATTAGCTGAACTGACCGGGACGCCACCTACACTTCATTAGCTGGAAGGCGAAAGTATGGAATTAACCTCTTTCTCTCTGTGACTGTTTCTTTCCTTTCTCTATTTCCCTATATCCCCATTTTCTTCATTCCTCAAGAAATATTGTGAAATATTGTCACAGCACAAGAATTAAACTATTTTAGATTAGCTTCTATCAGTTAAAGCACAGTTTTCGCTTATTTTACCTTTAAAATAGAAGCTTTTTGGATATTTACTCTGAAGCAACAGAGAGAAAAGGAAAAGAAGTGTGTGTGTGTGTATGCGTGAATGGGGGGTTATAAATCCACAAAGACAATTTAGATTTTCCAGCTTCTCGTCCTGTTTTTCCAATTACTTAATGCTATTTAAATACACCAGAGCTGACACACACACACACACACATTAATGGTCCTCAGCAATGGAGAGGCTCCTAAAATAAGTCATGCAGTAATTGTATTTGATAAATCATAAAGGGAGCCCATCAGAGGAAAGCTAGCTGTAATAAAATGATAAACTAGACAATTATGAAAAAAATCCCCGGCCTTTAATTTCCTAAACACACTCTGGAGAGAGGCCGTTTAAGCTGGAGTGATTCAACGAGATGCTCACCACATTATTTCCTCTTGTATCTGACACACTGAATTATGCCACAGGGCTCTGAAATGTCTGTAGCATTGGCAGAGCACTGCACATCCACACAGACAGACACACACACAAAGCTTGTTCACATCTTCTCAGTTTCATATGACATTTGTCCAGAAGAGACCTCAATACAGTATGTTCGGGTAAACAGTAGTAATGCCCAGACACTTTATACAGTTTTTGTGTTTCAAAAACCTCATATGAAGCAGCCGTTTACAACAGACTACTTCATATTACAAACACAATTTTAGAGCAAGAACAATCAGATGATCATCTGTGAGCAAGCACTTGGCAACAGTGAGGAGGAAGAAGTTCCTTTCAACAGCAACTTCTTCCCTGAGCCAAGTTCAGGGAGGGGCAGCCATCTGCCATGAGGGGATTAGAGGAAAAAAAAAGAGCGAAAAGAAGAAACCATGAAGAACGACATAAACTATGGGAAAGAGTAGATACAAATTAATTACATTCAGTTGTGGCATAATTCAGATTGAGCAACCAACTTACTTTAAACTTTAGTTATAAAAGTGGATCAGTACTCAAACACAAAATTTAAGAAATATTTATTTATATTTTTATGTAAATTTCCCAATATGACCAATATGGTGCTGTAACACACACAAAAACTTCATGCTGGATTCATGCTTCAGTATATTTTCAGTAAAGCAGGGAAAAATAAACCTAAAATAGCACTTTCCCCATTATTAAAAAAAAAAATCTCAAAATGTCTAATTGCTCTTATTGTAACAGTTAATACACTCAAATTCTTTATCATGCCAATAGGAAAAGCCTGAGCCGTTTAGTATAAAACAAAATAGAAAACCTTCTTTTCAGAAGTGCACGGATCACTTATTTGTCTTTTTTTTTTTTGTTACATTTTGTTACAGACAATAGACTTCATTGTCTGCAAACTACTCATCGTGAATTTATTTCCTCAGCAACAGTAAAATATTTGACAAGAGACTATGACTATGACAATGTGACAAATATTTTGCAAGATGAACTGGGCTGACAAAACGTCTAGCGCCGATTAGCTCTGAAAGGTTTACTGCTAATTGATTCAAATTTAACTTTAGCCTAGCAACATTAAAGCTACAAAGATATATTTTTTTAGCTAACTCTTCTTTTATAAAAGTTTCTAAAAAAAAAATGGACAAACCCAACTTTTGTTCAGGGCGGCCCTTCAGTTTCTAATGGTGATGGACTCTAAAATGACTTTATCATTAGTTTATTTAGCTTATGTGCTATAAAAATGGGTACTTAGCTTTACAATGATGGAAAAAAAAACTTAAGCTAACCTTACTAGCACGCTGTACCTGATGGACAACAACTGGTACACTGCCAAAATTTCTGGGTGGAGCATTTGGGGAGTGCAAGTATATGACCATAAATAGATTTGTGGCAGTTTGGTTCCCAGGGCGTGCTGCTCTGAGGACATTTCATACCAAACTTAACTTTGCATTCTTCATGCTTCAGGACAAATAACACCTACTGATGCACCCATAATTTCAGTTCCTCCAATGACGTGACCACAACAAACAATATATGCTACTCTCAACAGTTGCTGTACTTTGTCTGTGGCACTTTAATTTTGTTACGAAATTTTGAGATCCAGTGATATGTGTTTAACTGTTAATGGACAATAATGGACCACTGTGACATCTAGAAAAAAGCTATAGCTAACATGTAATAATTACTGGATTACACTGACACATGGGATTTGTTGAAAGCAACGGCAGAACATAACATGACAAGACTTATCCTTTAAGTCAGAAGCAACTCTGTAGTAAAGTTCTTTCATGTAAGGTGTTATTATGTTTCTACTTCACATATAATACTCACCATCTGCTTGTAATGTGGTTGGTTGATGAGAGGGTTCCTTGTAGCACAAACTGTGTGTGTGTCAGTGGCTTATGAACAAATGTAGCTCAGGTGAAGTTTAATTATATATAAATACTGTATCATAGACCCTCATATGATACCAATTCATTGTCAGGCTGTCCAACAGGAGCACGGGGACATTTCCCAGTGGCCCGAGGATATTTTGGCACGCCATGAGCAGTCAACATGAGACGCGTTGACAAACCATCTAGAATCCATGCATCAAGCACAACTCTCTTGCTCTTGGCCCACAGTTTAATCGCTCTCCCTGCAATATCCATGACATGAGGGTGCACACAAATTGCTAGGAAGGGATCAGGCAACTCAAAAACTCAAGAAGTTTAAAGTACTTACCCCAGTAGAATGTTATAGAGAGAAAAATGAGTACTCTCCAATTGTTTGCGAGTGATTGTGCTTGAAACTTGAAATGCAGAACATTTGCATTCAAAATAAAAACGTGCTGTTTACAGCAGTAAGGCACAACTTTTACTATGTTTCTAAATTGGGTTGCATTTTTTTTAGTATCACTGCCGCTCAGGGAGTAGTTGGCAAGTGTTTGCAGACCATGGGCAACTGTGGCAATCTGCTAGCAACCAGATCAATCACAAGAAGGCTTTGTGACCAGTTTCACCCAGAGGCAGCCAACAACCTCTTGCCAGCTGGTCAGGAATTGCACATTTTTCCCTAATAGCTGGATGTTGTCAATGGGTCTCTGACTGGTCCCTACACCTGTGTAACTCAGGCCTTAGATGGAATTTTGGTTACTCTATTGTTGTTCTATTCTCTGATCTAAATAACGTTCCTGTGTCAGTGTCAGTATCAGCGCTGCAGATGTATATACCAGCACTACTACTAATAATAAATATATATTTATATGTAAAATGAAAGTATTGATTATTTGGCCACAGTAATTAGTGAAAGACTCTTTTTTGATACTGTGGGACAGTCTACAAAATTAACAGCCTTTGGAGCCCCCTGCTCTTTATTCCTTATTAATTGACAAATAACTTTATAGAGAAAAGTGTCTGTGATTCAATACGGCCACTCATGATCAGGTCACGTATCACGTTGATGCAACCTTAGCTAAGTACGCTTACAGCAACAAACCCTGTATTGTCACAAGATGACATTAACTTTTTTTTTCATGGCTGAATAAAAATCTCATTCCTCGTTGACTTCTGCCTGAGACAGGCATGACGGCGTGAGATCAGCACCACAAAGAGTTAAAAAAAAAAAATCGGATCTTTTGGGTTCCTCGTGTAAGTGCAGACAGACTGTGTAGGTGTGTGTCTGTGAGTGTGTGGCATAGGTGCTGCTGTGTAAAATAACATGGAAAAGGTGATTTTCCACTATAGTGAGGTTTCCACAGTGAGTTCCCCCAGGCAGCAGCAGAAACATGATTGAATTTTGTGTGTGTGTGTGTCTGTGTGTGTGTTAAATTGTTAAATTAAAAACATCTCT
>VVHJ01036499.1:17280-36402 GCA_015107715.1 Tylochromis polylepis | reverse complement strand
CATGAAGAAATATTTTTAATAAATTATTATTCAAAATATTATTTAATATGAAGGCAATATGAGCAGGCATAGCCCTAAAGGATGTAGCCTGATGGGCAGTGCAGTCTGTGCTGCAGGGAGAATGTGTAGGACTGCCCCTCCCATTATGTATGTGTGAGCGTGAGGGAGGGAGAAAAAGGAAAGTCGAAAAGTACAAGTTCAGTACAACAAAGTACAGTTCTTTGTCAGCGACCAGAAACGGGAGATCAAAGAAGCATGTAAATATAATAATAACAACCACTGCAGCCAAAAAGAGTGCCTGACGAGCCCAGTTGTAAGTAAGCTGTAAGATTTGACTGTACACTGTGTTCATGTTTTCCTCCGAAACAATAAAGTTCCATTGGAGCAGCCTTTCAATGCCTCTCTCTGTCTCTCGCTAGCAAAGTTGACCCAGACAGCAAAGCTAGTTACCGGCTACAAGCCAGACACGGAACCCGAAGTATTAGCCAGAGGTCTCTTTACTATGGTTCGGAGCCGCGGACCTGCAAAAAGTGCAGCCTTACCTAATGTCCACCCTACTGTTACTCATTTTATACTAAGATTTAAAAATCTAGTTGGTATTGGTATGACGAGTAGCCTTCAGTAATAGTAATAAATCACACAGCAATAGTACATTCATGTAGTTGTGAAAAGCATGACAATATATTAAGTAATCCAAAGTATTCAGAATACGGAATACATTACAAACAACATTTGGGGACATGTATTCTGTAATCTGTAGTGGAATACATTTTAAAAGTAACCTTCCCAACACTGCATGTATTTTAGTGATTCAGAAAGCAAACATTGGCTGAAATCAAACCTTATGACCCCTAAGACCAACTGCCAGAGAGAGACCACACTGGTCAGGAAGAAATAAATGATATAAAATATATATATCAATATTTAGTATTTACCATTACTTACACGTATCTAGGTTGTTGCTGTGGTCTCCCTATTGTGTTGCTCTCTTTTTGCTTGTTTTCTTTTTTTCCCCCTTTCAACAGGTGATCCATTGGATTTTTTAATGTCCTCTCTCACTGTCCCTCTTCCCCTCTGTTTTTCTCCCTTTCTTTCTTTCTCTCTTTCCTACCCCCCCCCCCCTTCATGTCTGTCCAGTTTATAATAACTTAAAATAAAAATAAATAAATAAATAAATAATAATAACAAAGATCAATCAAGTAGACCAATATGGCAAAGCCATAATGAGCCACTTGAAAAAATAAATCCACTGGGCATCTTTCTTGGCCTTCAGACAATAATTCTGATTGCTAAGGTACCGAACGGGATAGGCAAAGAAAAAAAAAAAGGAAATGCACAGCAAATGTCAGCTTTATGAATTTAGGAATAAGAAGTAATGACAAAAAATTTCAAACACTCGACTTTTGTTCTGGTCTGTAACATAGATCCGAGTCATCAGAAAGCGTCGACCCTGTCCACTCTTCCTCCTCCCTTCATCCTCCTCTGTGCTGGTGTGCTTGCAGTGTCTTGCGTAATGAAAGCAGCGGCTCGGTTTGAGCCTCCATACCACACCACATGACCTCACACCAAAGGCAGAGTCGAAACAATGGAGGAGGATTTGCGGTCGAGTGTTTCGTCCCTTTGAGGACGAGCAGCACATATCTAATGGGGCGGCCGCTGCGTCCTCCCTCCTTCATCTTTTTGTTTTGCTCGTTTGATCGTTGCAGAGAGTCCTGCCTGTCGGGCTTCTATGGGCAAATGCATGACATTTGCTGCTGATAGGAGATTGTTATTTTCTTCCCGTCTGTCTCACGGTCACGTCCCGGAGAAGAATCTTTGCAGCGAGTTTTTTCCCGTTTCCTTGGTCTTCTTAATTATTTCAGGGTTTTGTTCTTTTCAGCTGTCCTTCTTTCATTTCCTAAACTTCGCCTCGGCAACACCAAACGTTCATATCCTTGTATTAAACGTAAAAGACGAAGGCTATGTAAGTAGGATTAATACGTAACTCAAACTCTCTTATCCATTACATCAGTTAAAATAAACACAGATCTGATTATGCGTGTATTAGACGACAAACGTGCACAAATATATAAATTTGAAGCTACTGAATATAAACAGAGCAATGCCTTATTAAAGTTAATAAGTTGTTTATTATACACTCATTAACAGTTAGTGCTTTTCACAGCTCTGTCGTCTTAATTGATTTCTTCCACTGGACCACAGTAAAGTTAATCCCACAGTGCACACTGACCTCACAGGATGAGAGCATGGGTAGGACCAGTGATGGAATACACATTTACTCAAGTACTTTACTGAAGTATTGCTTTAATGTACTTGCACATGAAGTATTTCTGTTGTTTTACTTCACTTTGTTTTGGACCACAGAAAGATTAACAAGCTTTTGAAAACTGAATTTATGCCTGCAGTCTTTCTAATGGCCAGCAGCCCATCTGAAGTCATGTTGCTTTAAAGCCTTTGAAAAGATTGCTTTGATTGCACCCTTGATCTACAACCTCAGTAAACACTTTCCTGATGATCTCATGGACTCGGTCAGATAATTTCAAGTCTGATCGAATACACCATGAGGTTCATTTTGGAAACTATGGTCCCATTAGAATCCATAAGGATGATCAAACAGGGTATACTTTATGCTACAAACGAGGAAGGCGGTGGAGGGAGACCGATACGCACAAAATTATTGTGAGCATGTGCAATAAACTTGCAGTCTTGTAGCTTTTGAAATGGTTGCTTTAACAGTCAGTAACTGCCTTGAAGTCAACTCTGGTGTGTAAAGATATCCATAAGGAGGATTCAGTTGGCTATCGGTTTGCAATTAAACAAGGTCAAGTTGGCAATTACATGCAATCTGTTTGAGATAACACAAACATCAACTACATACACAGAAATTCACATTACATAGATTTTAAAGAGAATTTAAGAAATACCTCCACAACAGTGACGTAGCTGCTGCAGGACAGCCATTTAACTGCAAGGTAACACAGGCACTCAGCACCGTTGATCTTATAGAAATAAAACCAGAATACAACCAGGTTGCAACCAGTTGAGTCCAGACTGAACCGACTGGTTGATCGGAACGTGTTTGTAATCTGTCAGCGTGGCTTTATTTGCACATTTTCACCAACCCTGCATGAGAGCGACTGCAGTCAGTTCAGTTCTACCTGTCCAATCAGCTTCCAACTGAAAGTGGCTGTCCAGACATTAAGGTGTTGCACGACCAGCTGATCAGTGCAACTATTTAAAATTGGTTCCAGAATCTAGAAAAGAATCTTTTTTCCCCCTGTCATTTTCCATCTAATCCACAACATTTTGGTTGTACTGTGCTCAGTACGAGTTATTATTAGGCGTTGGTGTCTAATTATTCTGCAGATTTTAAAATATAACGCACAGACAAAGCAGCCCAGCAGTACATAAGTGATTAAAATAATAATTTAGTTTTTAACACATTTTCACTTCTGATTGTTCATTTACATCGTTCTGAGAAATCAGCCCATCTCAGGGTTTATAGAACATTTCTGTAAATGTCTGTCACAGATTTGTGCTCGTCATCTGTTCTCCTGTCGTATTTACATTCAACTCTTTGTTCTGTCTCTGTTAACATGGCACAACCTCTCTCTTTGTTTCCATCATCTCTTCATCTTTCCCATTACCAAAGAATATTGAGCTATTTCAGTTCTGCTCCTTACCACAAACAAGTTGTTCTATTTTTAGGTTAAAACACACAGACACACACACACACACACACACGGTCATGAAGCTTTGTTCAGGTGGTGATTTCCTGTTTTGTGTCTCTGTCATTTTAGCAGCAGGTGTGGACAGGAGGAGGGCAGGGACGTGATGTGGAGACTGAACGGTTGTTTTCCAGCTAATAGAGGAGCTGCAGTCTGAAAAGGTGAAGGGGTGTCAAGGATGAAGTGGTGCAGTAATCTCAAGTGTACCTGCAAAATTTCAACATAGTGAGAAGGAAGAAAAAGTGGGAAAGTAGCATCTCCCCGCAGCGCTTCACCTCTCTGACTTAATGTCTTATCTTCAGGCTTCTTCATAGTAATCAGAGTATTAATGCAGATAGAAATCAAACAAACATTCGCTGAACTTTTGCCATCCTGTCAGGTGACCCCATCATAACGGCAGCACCAACTGAGCATAAGGGGAATCTCTTTGCATGACCAGTTATGAGGATGATATTTAACACATACAACCCATGAAGCAAAAACCCATCGAGAAGAACACGAAGTCGACTTTGCAGGACCTCTAAAGGACTCCTCAGATAATCAGACTCAAACCCAGAACCTTTCTTTCTTCGAGACACTGTTAGCAACTATCCAAAGCTGTGTTACCACGCGGGAATGAAGGTTTGACATGGTTGGGTTTTTTTTTCTAAAATCAGCATCTACGGCTGTAGATTTTGTGTCTTCAGAAAATGAACTGTTAAATGACTGAAATTAGATGCAATTCAAATCTTTCTGATAGGCTGAAACGTTGACTTTTCACTTTTAAAGCGATTCGTTTTGTTCTCTTAACCACATTTTTAGCTCAGAGTATCCAAGTGGCTCCAACACCGTTGGACTCGGACACCTAGCAAGTAAACTCTGAGATCACGTGAGAATGCATTCAAATTGTTTATCAGAGAGAAAGTAGGATTTTTACAACACTAGAGCCCAACACTATGTGACATGATGTTAGCTTAAAACCAGCTACTGTTGCTTAGCTGGCTCTTGTTAGCTGTCCGGAGACAGGAGGGTCGTGCGTCTAATTTGCTGACAATCAGTAACTGCAACAACATCGAGTTTATGCATCTCTTGGTGTGTTAGAGCCCGGACTTGAGTTCAGGAGAGGAGGCTCGAGGTGATGATGAGGGAGGAGGAGGAGGAGGAAGAAAGATAATAAAAAATGAAATGAACAAATCATAAATGGTCATATATAGTTTGTTATAACTGACACTTAAACCAGTTATTTTTTTTAGATATATTTAGGTGTTCTTTCAGAATTCTCAGAAGATTCTAAACCTCCAGACCAAAACACACGTCTATTAAAGTAGTAAAAATACAGAAGCTAAGGACGAATGAAATCGCTTTCTTCTTAATATTTTTATTTTGAACTGCACGATCATATGAAAACAGCACTCTCAAACCATTCTTTTCCAGCATATCAGCGTTCCTGTTCAGATCTCATTTTCTTTAAGGGTTCCTGAGGAGATTTACTGTAGCTGTTTCACAAAAGGCTGGATGCAACTTGAATCATTTCTGTGAAAACATTATTACTGGCTGAAAGTCAGCAGCAGAGGTTCTTCAGACATTCATTTATTTTTATCTGATTCACTGATTAACACAAGGGGTACTTATAACACTGAGGGAGTGGGGAAAAGCTGCAATAGCCCGATCTGCACCGGGCTTTGAAACAACATGGCACACATGAGTTTTGGCACTGGAACAGAAATATTAGCGCTGCTTTCCATTTCTAAAATCAGCTATCACTGTCATCCAGTCTGATTTAACAGAAGCCGGCAGAGCCGTGAGAGGACTTCAAACGCTTCCACCGTCCAAGGCTTACGATTCAAACAAACCACAAAGGAATCCCTATTATTCCACAATGCCATTATCATTCAGGGCCTGCGATTTGAAATGAATAAAAAGGAACTACAACGAATTTTGAGTCAAAGGAAGAAATGGCACACAGAGGCCGGATTGAGCCGTGGGTCATCGCTGGTGGAGATTGAACCTCGGTATCCGTGAGGTTTGGTCACAGCAGCGGATACACCGACCTACAAAGAAATCCTCTAATGGGAATAAGAGACTTTGAACTCCACTAAACCTCCAGCAGTATATCATGCATCACCACTGCCGGCCAATAATGAGGAAGAAGGTGATATTCCTGGATCAATAGGCAGAGCCGTGGAGTACAAGAGCGCAAAAACAGCCCGTGAAGTATAATCACAGTGGAAAAAAGAAAGAAAATATTACAAGCTGCCAGACAAACAGTGTTGATCCATTAGAAACAAACAGGAGCTTTGTGTCTACAAACAGCTGAAATCTGACATGCGAGTGCATCATACACAAATTGTTTCAAGCTGCATCGGCACAGGGAGAGTAAATCGGATTCTAAACCCTCCGTGGCACATCGCTGCCGTTTTCCATGCAGCCGAAAGAGGACAGATGCCTTTCCCAGGGGTTTCCTGCTGGGTCCAAACACACTGAAGTCAGACTCTCTCTGGCACAACAAATGACGTGACCCATCCTTAAATTACTGCTCTCATCCTAAACTCACAGATGAGCCTGATTAGAGCGCTTTCTGACTTCAGGGTTCGTCACAGCTGACCATCTGCCTCCATTTCACCATGTGTCACCAACCCTCTGCATGCCCTCCTTCACTACGTCCATGAACCTCTGAGGTCTTCCTCTTTTCCTCCACCCTGGCAGCTCCATCTTCAACATCCAACTATCCTTCCTCTGCACATGTTCAACCACGTTAGCCTTGCCCCTGCCCGACCCTCTGATGGACTCCAGAAGATGAGCACGGACCAAGAAAAGTGCTAAACTGAACTAATCCTCCTGCTTCGTCATATCCATACAGCATGACTGTACTCAGTGCAAATACAAAAGGGTTTAAATAGCTATTTTGAACCAACTCATAAATAATCACCAATAATCCTGCATATGTCAGGACCCAAATGAATAACATCCTACAGTTTCAGCAAGCATGTTATAACCCAAATATTCAGATATTTCTTCTCTGAGTTTTTTATTTTAGAATTGAGATTTCATATACAGATTACATAAACCATCTCCCTCTAACTAACAGAAGTAATCATCAAACTTCAGCTCACCCCATATTTGGTAAGTTAGACCCTTCGTCCACAGGTTTAGCCACTTTTCATGCCCCATTTACGATGATGTCTTACTGTTCAGTCACCCAAAGAACGCAGCGAGACTTCAGCGTGTGACAGAGCAGCAGAGTCCATTTGTTGCTTCTAATGTTCCATCTCATTGATCATTTTAAATGGAAATGAAATAAAAAAAAGCGCCTTTGACTCGTGCATTAGATGAAAATCAGACACCAGTAATTGTTGCCATCTCCCAACCCACCTCCACCCCTCCATCCCCAGCAGGTGGCGCTTCAGTGATTCACAGATGATTGCCAAAAAGTGGTGTTCAGGACAGTCCTACTGGGATTAACAAACAGCAGGTTAGATGTGCAGCTGTCACCTTCAGCAGGTAAGGAAAGTTCTACACTGTTGGTGTCACCATTAGTGAAGGTCCTCGACCAGAGAAAGACACGGCAGTAGTGACGAAGAAGAAGAAGAAGAACAACAACAACAACAACATCGAAGACTTTCTTTTGACTGGGTTCAAATATCTACACACAATCACTGCTCATCTTAGTGTTTTCCTTTCAGACCAACAGAAGATAAAAACACCAGCTCAGAGTGTGAGGATGGATGGACGCATGGATGGATTGACGGACAGATGGATTAACGGATGGATGGCCAGACAGATGGATGGACGGACAGACGGATGGATGCATGGATGGATGATGGATGGATCGACGGATAGATGGATTAATAGACGGGTGGTCAGACGGATGGATTAATGGATGGATGGACGGATGGATGGACAGACGGATGGACGGGTGGATTAATGGATGGATTGATGGACGGATGGATTAATGAATGATGGACAGATTCATGGATGGATGGATTGATGGACGGACGGACGGACGGATTAATGGATGGATTGATGGACGGACGGATGGTCTCTGCCCACACAAACACACACTAACATAAAACACATCTGCACATTCAGAAGCAGTAGTAGTTTCTCAGACATGCTAACTTAACTGCTACTTTCTACGCGTTCAGTAACTCGAGGCGTGTCTGAGGGTCCAGAGTCAGGCTCTTTGGTGAGCGGTGACTCACTCCCTCCCGTTTCCTTCCTCATGTCCATCAAGCCTTGACATTTCCTCCTATTTCTGTCAAACTCTTGTGCTCTGCTTACTTTATTTATTTCTCCAGTTCTTTCTCTCTTATATAACTCAAACCTCTTCCTCTAATATCTTGACAGTGCGTTTCTCTTTTTCTGATCATTCACTCTTACTCCATGTAATTATTTCTGGATCCTTCCTTTTGTTAATCACCTCCATCTGTCATCTTTCATCTCCTTTACGCTGTCCTTTATTTTTTCTTCATCCTGCTTCCGGCACTTTCCTCCAGTACCAGTAGCTCCTTGTCCACCGTTATCTTTCCTCCTCTTCATCATCTTTGCTCCCAGTCTCCCCTCTTCTTCGTCTTATCTCCTCTGTGAGGCTCAGTTGTCTTCAAAGTCGAAAATTAAGCCATCCGGAAGCAGCTTATCGTCTTGCTCTTGGACCGAGGACACGGTTCATATTTTGTAGGTTTGGACTTTTGTCTTGTGTAAATGTTCGAGCATGGCCCCCGTCCCTCTGCTGAAACTCAAACCTCAGCTGAGGGCCTCACCAGCACCACAGAGAGCCGCAGGTCAAAGAGCCGCCGGAGCTCGAAATTTCTAATTACACCTATCTGATAGGAAGTAAAACTAGATGGAAATGCTCCAGTACTACTGAGTTTGAGGAACTTTTCTGCTGCAGGTTATGAACACGGGAAGTTAATATTTAAGGGCATTCATTTTGCCCACTTCATTAGAGTTTCACCTTATTTTCCACCCCCTGCTTTGCTGGGTATTATATCTAAGAAGTGGACTAAAAGCAGCGTTAAGTGTGATCTCGGCTTTAACTCTGGACGTTAATATTTACAGCAGAGCAGTCTTGAATGTGCCTGTACGGAAATAAAAAGTTTTAAAAGTTCCTGTACTTCTTTTATTTCAGCTGCTCTGCTGAAAACAAATCTCTGCTGCAGAGATTTGTTTGCCCAATTTTACTCAATCTGAATAAATGAAAACATTGAACAAACTTATTTTAAACTTTTTTTTAATTTTCAAGTTTTTTAAAAAGAGGTGATGCATTAAAACCACACTTTTTTTTCTTTAGAAACTAAGCTTTCGTCATCAGTCAGCTTGTTTTGTGCATCATTTCTAAAAGTGTTTGTTTTAATAATTCAGTCTGACACACCTCTCTACGAGCCGACTTTGTGCTTATGATTAAAACTTCCATCTAAATAATAAAACTATTCAATTCAACTTTATTTATACAGCGTCAAATCACAACAACAGTCGCCTCAATAAGTTTTATATTGTAAGGTAGACCCTACAATAATACATACAGAGAAAAACCCAACAATTATATGACCCCCTGTGAGCAAGCACTTTGGCGACAGCGGGAAGGAAAAACTCCCTTTTAACAGGAAGATGATAACTATGATAAATCTCTTTGCTCGTCCTCATCCATTCTGCTTTAAACTTGGCTGGTGTGTAGCTGGAGATGCAAGCAGTGCCGACTTTGAGTGTGTGGCGGGGCGTGGCTTGCGGTGCCGTGCGGTGGAGATGGCTTCACCTGCACGGCATCAGCAATCACGCCTCGCCAGCCATAAAAGGGGTCCTGATTGTGGGTTTGTTGTTGTTGTTGTTGTGGTTGTTGTTGATGTGAGTCGGGCTGTGAGCTGCGGAGCTGCAGCCGACTGAGTGGGGAACAGCAACCGTGGGTTAAGAGTGTGTCGTGTTTATTAATAAAGTTATGTGGGACAACATGCCCGTGTCGTGGGGTCTGCCTTCGCACCGTCACAGAGTCTTAGCCCTCAAACAGGCCTCTGCAAAGGTCAAATAATAATCATCCATGTTCTTGCAGTTATCTGAAGTGAAGCTGATACAGTCAGAGACAAAGCTGGGTGTTTAGAGGAAATCTGTAAATTGCAGTGATAAAAAGTGACCTGGTTGCTGTGAAGTGGCTGATGGACTAGTACCGATGCAGCTTCAGGGTTAACTAGTTTGGTATTATCGAACCAAAATCTGCCAGACAGCCGAGTGGTGTTTCTTTAACGACTGGCTGAAACGTTCTGTGGGCCGTGACATTTACTTTAGCTTTCAGCAGAATTTGGATTGAAAACTGACAGCCTGCTTAACCAAATCCACTTTTTGGAGCTGTTAACGCTAATTGAAACTCACCAAGTCTGCTTAAAAGAAAACGATCCGCAAATTTTCTGTGAAATACTGCGTGACAAATCATTCAAAATGAAATTATATGAAGATCTGAAAGGGATGTGGTCACTTTTCACATGAATCGTTTATGGGATGGGTTATATCAAATCAAATTTCAATTTTGGTTGTAATGAGAACATTTTCTGGTGTTTCATCTTCTGCCTTTAAAAACTCAAGTATCGTCAAAAAAGAGACTGAAGAGGAGAAGAAAGAGAACGAGGGAGTGAAGAAGAAGCAGGCAGTTTAAAGATTTATCAACTTCACTCACTCCAAACAATGTTTTCTCTCAAACTGATGAGTCAGCCGTCTGGATTCCTTTATTTTCAGTTCGCGCACACACACACACACACACACTCACAACCAGCTACTGCAGCCAATGAGGACGTATGTGTGTTTGAATTCTTTTGCTGTCCGTTCTTACTTCGTTCTCTCAAACAGGAAGCAAACGGAAAATGTGAAAAAGGACGAAGAAACGAGGAAGAATGAAAGAATGGAGGAAGAACTGTGTGGGTGTCAGATATGAAGAGAAAAAAGAGAAACAAAGGGCTAAAGGCTCGTCATGGGAGGAACCCGGCTGGCTGCTGATAACACACACACACACACACACACACACACACTCATGACAGAGTCTGTTAGTTTCACCGACATTTTTGTGGCTGATTATTTACTGGCTGCTTGCCGTGTTGCCAGATTATCCAAATTCACTGAAATCTAAATTGACCTTATCGTGTGTGTGTGTGTGTGTGTGTGTGTGTGTGTGCCAGAGAGAGAGAGGCCGGTAGAGATAGGGTAATGAAAAAATGAGGCCAAATGTAAATGGACTGTGTGTTTAAATCAAGGTGCGTGTGTGTGTTTTCGCTTATCTTCTCTCTCATGTGTCTCAGTCTTTATGTTCCCTGTGTGCGTGCGTGTGTGTGTGTGCATGTGCGCGCGCGTGGGCTTTGCATAGACTGAGAGACATTTTTGCTTTTCCAATCTCAGCCCGCCGACAAGAACAAAAACGAATTGCCCTGTCAACACAAATTATTCTGTCAACACACCGGCACAGTGCGTGCACACACACACACACCCACACAGGGACACACAAAACCCACCATCAATAGGCACCCATCCCTTTGAGGTAATTGGATTTAAAATTAGAAAAAGCCAACAAATTGATTATCAAGGCCATTAGCCCGGCTGCTGCAAGGTGATTGGCACGCGGCAGTAACCTCCTCCGATCACAGAGCAAATCACACGCTGCAGGTTAAATCCATAAGTTCAGTTATAAGAGGAGAAAATGGGAGTACTCCATCTCAAAGCTCTGTGTGTCTGTGTGTGTGTGTCTGCACATTACAGGCAGCAGGAAAGTTCAGGCTTGTGTGGATTACAATGTTCGGAGACATTACTGCCCCTCACTTATATTTCCAATTAGAGCTTAGGGTAATAGTTGCTGCTTCCTCTCCTCTGCTCTCCGTTTCACAGAGTGAGTGATGGTGAACCAGACTTCTCCCCTAGTAACTCGTCGTGTTACTTTAGGTGCAGGAAAGATAAATTACTGCTTGTGTGAAAGCCTAATTCTGAGGGCGAGCGATGGCAGGAAGTTTGCCCTCCTGTAGAAGCAAACACTTAAAACCTCAGCTTGACTTTGTGGACAGAAATAATGAAGCAAGCAGCAATATTTCAGTGTTCACTCCCACTTTTTCAGTCAGTTTAAGAGAACTGAATCCTATTTTCACACACCTTTCCACAGTGAGTTCATCAAATAACAATTAGCAACTGGTGAGTTATTTTCATCTTCAAGCTCATGTTTTTAAATAAATTTAATTAAAAGGATTAAAATCGTGTTACTGTGTTGATGGAAAAAATGTTAAACAAGGATTCAAAACTCTGTTGGCTGAGGTTTGGTTCCTGGCTGGTCCATGTGCTAGTTTCTTTTTCTGAAGTAAAAACAGGGATGTAGCAGGTGGGGGAAGGCTAAGACTGGGTGCAGCAGTGCAGCATGGGGAAAAGGATTTGTTCTATGATCACCTGACCTATGCTGCTGCTGCTCCTGTGTCCACTGTTCTTTGATGATTTAGCCCATTAAATTCAACAAAACAGAAACAGTGTGTGGCGTTTGCATGTTCTCTTCGGGTACTCTGGCTTCCCAGTAACTCTAAACTGCCCATAGGTGTGATGTGGGTGTGAACGGTTGTCTGCCTGTGTGTGTTAGCCCTTTGACAGACTGGTGACCTGTCCAGGGTGTACCTCGGCCTCTCGCCCCGTGGTAGCTGGGATAGGCTCCAGCCCCCCCCCCCGCGACCCTGAGAAGGATGAGCGGAGGAGGACGGATGGAAAATAGTTTCCATTACATAAAGACATTTCAGAAAAAAAATAACCATGTGCAGCTCTGATATCTGATTTTAAAACTTTAAAATGAATAAGGACAGTATTGAGTTTCAGATATCCAGGTTCAAATATTCAGTTCATTTTCACTGACTGAGCACTCCTGACCTTTGAAAGTCTCACCTCCCCCTCTTGCTGTCCTTCCTACGTCTTCCTCCATCTTTGAGTGACACACTAACGTCATTTCCTCTCCTTGGGGAACGTGGTACCTGAATCTTTAGCTCACAGACACGTTTTGTGACAAACATGCTGCCACTTTTTGAACCGTCTGAAAAGTTGTAATTAAAATTTTGAAAAAAGAAAAAAAAAGTTGCTCCGTTTATGCTCGCTCCTCTTCTGCAGCAGCAAAGGCACCACAACCGCAGCTTTACATCTGCACCATGAACGCATCACAGGCATGAGAAGAACAAAGCATGTGTTGAGGGTGTAAGCGGGCTGTGGGGTGTCACCATTTCTTCTTATTGAGCAAGTATATCCACGCTATCACTGCAAGTAACGCCAGGTTGCAGCACACGAATAATTAACTAATTGGACAATAATAAATAGAAATGCAATAACCTGCCAATCACATTTAATTATTCATTATCTGATCATTCTGGCCCAGTTTAACCCCTGGAAATAATGTTTTTTTCCACAGCAGCACAAATGCAAAGACGACTTTCTGGAATCATTTTGTGTCTCTAAGCTAGTGGAACAAAACCCCACCTGTTCAAACAGATACCCTCGAATCTACAGTGTGATCAGGCTGCACTAGTTTAAAACCAAACTGCAAAATGAAGCCAATAATCGTGCAGAAAGTTCATCAGAATGTGTGAAAAGTTCCTCCTTAGGACACCGAAAAGCTTCTCAGGTTACCCATCAGCCATCTGTCAGGCAGACGGCAGACACCTGAATTCACCGGACACTTTTTTGTTCCATCACCCACTAAATCCGACTTCTGGAACAGGAAATAACCTCCAGCCATCGGTCAGTTACCTGCCATCTGGTAGAAATCAGCAGACAAACTTTGTGTCGTTGCAGCTCTCCTCCTGCCGTCTGCTCATTCACACCTTCGTGTGTTTCTCCCTCTGAAACAACAAACCCGGTTTTATGACTTGTCGTGATATTCAGGCTGTTTCTCAAACAGAAACTTTGCACAGGCTCTCTCTGGAGGACCCAACATTTCAAAACAATATTCCTTATGGCCTGAAACTTATTATTTCATCTGCTGCTGATTCTCTGAGCCTAATTTACTCAACAGGAAGTCTGAAAAGTTCAGGGGAATAATAACCCGGTCGCCGCTATCGATTTGTTCTCCCAAATAACTTAGGGATCCATTTTAATCTGTTTGTAACCCGCCTCGGGGAAATAACAAATTATAAAGCAGTTCACTTCATAAATTCACAAAGTTTCCGCAGCGTTCATTTGGTGACAGGGCGAGACACCGATATTAAAAGAAAGAAGAAAGGCTCATTTAGTTTTATTTTCCTTGCAGGAGAAAATTAAATTCAAAGCGGAGTGAAAACTAACCAATTCTCAGACAGGATTTCAGATGATCTCCTCAAATGTAACCCGGAAGGTCGATTCTAATCGGAGCCTGTGCGCGCCTGCTTCGGCTGACGAACAATAACGTCGTTTTAAACTTGATGCGGTCTGATCGGTCAGACGGCCGCTTCTGTTCGGACAAACACCCAGCTGCTGGTGACTGACAGGCCCGAGATGAAGGTCAGGACGCCCAGATACCTGTATCGACCGGCCGTCATCATCTCACTTTGATCGATGGCTGTATGACACATGGGCTGCCTGATAACGCCCTGCTGCCTCCATCGTCTGTTTAACTTGGCATCTTATCTTTGTCAGTGTGTGATTGTAAGAGGTGAAGCGGCAGCGCTGCTCTTTAAAACGCTGTCACCGCGCCTGCTAAAGAGGGAACGTCTGTGCCGTCATAAAGGGGAAACGCCTCGGGCTGAAAATGGAGAGCAACATGCTGCACCTCCGCTAACGGCCACTAGAGGCTGGCTCCAAAATGGCGTTATCTGATGTCGCCGTGTTGGTGTCATTTCTGCTTCTGGTTCCGATAAAGCAGCAAATTTAAAGTTTTCACAGAAGCCCGTTCAATTATCGGCTAATGTTGAGGTGAGACGTGCAACGGTTTTAGCGATTTGTACTATTAATGAGCGCCTGACACTCAGGCACTCTCCTTTGCTGCGATGATTCAGCTTTTTACTGATTAAAATAAATCATCTCAAGCCATCTTTCTATCAACAGAAAGTCAGTCTAAAAATAAGAGAAGCCAAACAAATCGTCATTTTAGTAATCTGAGAAATAGAAGGTGGGAGTTTTTGTTTTAATGTCACTTAACTGATTACTTTATAACGGATTATCAAAACTGTTTGCATTAATTGGTCCCTCAGGGGCTTCGTAAAGTTCAGCTTTGCTTTTTTTCACCTTATTTTCTTAAAAAAAAAAGATTTACTTTCATTTTAAATTTAAGATCACATCGAGATCACCTCAATACTTATGACGCGTGTTTTACTGGATAACATTTCTATTTCTGCTATAGAAAAAAAAACAAAAACTGAACCTATTGGACTGCACACATCCTTAATGTTAACGCCATCCAAGCACAGAGGGCGAGCATCAGCTGGCAGCAGGGCTGAAGTTCGACGATGCTGCAGTGGCTGAAGAGTTATTTTGAAGAAAGCATGTTCAGAAATGTTACATGTAAAGTCTTTGTGCAATTTCGGCATAATATCGGATAAAATCCTCCGTGCGCAGCAGCTAGCCCTCCAGCGGCATCACATCCGGCACTAAGTGGTTTTCACCATCGCCCTGACCAGGGTTCACCTTCATCGGCCCCAAAGCCTCAACTGCAGGGCCCGAGCTTGGTGGTGAGCTTTTAATTGACATCTTGTTACAAAGAGGATTATGGGACCAGTTGGGGACCTTAGCTCGCCACAGAAAGATTATACTGGACATTATCGCGAGAGAGAGGAGGGATAAAGAAACACGGCACTGCCGGAGAGCTTAATTTGTTCTTCAGCGTCTTGCATGCATGAACATGTTATAAACCCCACTAATGAGGACGAGAAGCGAGGATGAAGTGGGGAGTGGACGTGGGAGGGACGAAAGGGTAGGAGGAAACAACTGGAGAAGAAAGGATGGAAAGCTATGAAAGTGAAAAATGGAAAAAAGAAAGAAAGAAGAGGGGGAGAAGAGAGTAAAAGAGACAGGCAAAGAAGAAGAGACTGAAATAAGCGGAAAAGAGAGATTTAAAGCAGGAGAAAGCAAAGAGGGTCAAGGTGGGATACAGAAAACAGAAGGGGGGGAGAAAGGTAGAAAACAGACTGGGTTACGAAGAAAGGATGAGACAAGGAGGAAAGAAACAACACTTGGAAATAATCAGGAAGGAAAAATCCTGCTCGTTGAGCTTAGGCCGACCCCCCCAGGTCATGAACCACCGTCCCAGATAAACAAAATCAATTTAGGTTTTACTGTATAAACTAATTTTCCGGAAAATATTATTGATTTGAAATAATCACTCAGCCACTTTTAATGAATTCTGGATCTTACTTTGCCATTAATAATCCTGTAAAGGTGCACCAAAGGCAACAAAATCTCCCTAATTAACCCATAAACAACTCCCCGATAATCCACAAAAATCACTTTAACGATCTGAATGAATCATTAATCAGGACTTAACGAAAAACCTAATGACGTTCCACAAATAACGGGCCGAACCATCTGTGGCAACAAACAGACGGACCTCCAACAACCGCGCACTGAAACAGTGAACACGTTTACACACACACAGTCATGACAAATATATGTTTTTAACACAGTGTATCCATTATAGTAACTGCTAGTGACAGTTCAACGCGCCTACTACACCTCCGTTAACACACACACACACACACACAGATGCATCTGCAAACACTGGGTCTGCTGAGCTCGGTGAGTTAATCATTGAGAAAATAATTAAATTCAATAAAGCAAAACAGATTGAATTAAAAAAACAACAACAAAAAAAACAACAACAAAAAAAACAGCCTCAGGCTGACGGGCTGCCTCTGACCACAGAGCGAGACTCGATGACAGACGCAAGGACACAAGATTCTCTCGGGCCAACAAACCGTGACGACTTCCAGACGGGTATACCGGGAAGTGGGACCACCAGCGACAGATGGCGTGACCTGCGCGATACTAAAAAGCTCTTTTTGTGTCAGCATTTTTCCATTTTGAGAGGATGCTGGAGTGGGTCATCAACATATCCAGAGTCAAAGACACTGAACACTGTTCACCTTCTAACCTGGTGTACGTTTAGCTGCTGCTGCTGACGGACGCTGGATCCTGGTGGAGCTTTGATCACTGGAACAAAGACGCAGCATCTTCGTGTGACCAGGATCATAAATGGGTGGGTGACAATATTCTGATCGTGTGATCTTTCCTTTAGTGCCATCCTCAGGTTGAAAAAAATAATAATGATGACGATGATAATGTCTACAAATACGTCGAAATCAGTAGGTCAGCTTATGAAAATCTGGAGTGAGAGGAATAACCTCTAGGGGGCACTAACAAGAAATAAAACACAAAAATATGAAAATGTTACTCTTACATAAATAAATATGACGAAGTAAAGGATGTAAGCCAGAGTCCAGCAGTTTACAGCCTCTTAGTTAATCTGGTGAAGTGAAGGAGTTCACTAAGAAAAGGAAGGAAACACTGAGGAAGACAGATAAGAGAACCAATGAGGAGGAGGAGTGAGAGATAAGCAGAGGAGGGCAGCGTGGAGGAGCGAGGCCATCCTCAAGAACAAAAGAGTAATTTGAAGAGCTGCGAGCGGAAAGCTCAGGGGTCCGACACTGAAAAGTTCAACAATAATCAGAGTTCTTAAAAACTGAGTGACAGGCTCCGGAGATGACGATTTAACGTTTAAAGCTTCGGTTCTATTTCTGTCGGATACCAGTGAAGTTTTCTTTTCCGCTGCTGAATAAATAGACTGTGGCTTTGTTCTGAGAGCAGATATGTGCTCTTTGAAATGGAAAATGAGTGACAAAATGAACACACTGTGAGAGTGATTACAAAAATGTTGGCTCTCTCCTGAGAGAAGGCCAACTGGGCTACTGCCACTAAAAAACACAATCAGAAAAAAAAAACTAGAGGAAAACAATTTGAAGTTTACACTGAATGATAATATGGACATTAAATATTTATTCTCATTAGAATTATCAGGGGTGCTTTTTAATACTAGCACCCAGATGACACCCGAATCCTTTCATTTCCAGCTACATTCATTTATTTTTGGCGTCTCTCAGTTCTGGACCTCGTGCCCTTCCACCTGCACGCTTGGACATTCAGAGCAACAGCAAGACCCACCACAGACAAGGGCAGGCATCACCGACCACAGGTATTACTTTAATTAGGTCAGACAAAACAGGAAAAGGTAGAACTATGGTGGAGGTGGGTTGCAAAGCAGCTTGCAGATGAAAATCAAATGTTTTCCAGACCAAAACGACTTTTGTAGCTCCCCCTATGAGAAATCTGTCTGATAATGTGTTCAGAGGCGTGGACTGGTAATGAGATCGGGCCTGAGCTCGACTTTGAGGCTAACTCTATCCTCCATCAGAAAAATATACCGCGCTAAAGCTGGTCAAAGTAAGAAATTTAAGAAATAAAAGGAAATTTGTAACGGGACCTTTGTGAAAGGCAATGTTAATTTGAACTAAACTAAACATAATCTTACTGGAACAAACAGCCGTGCTCTGAATTTCATCCCAAAGAGCGTTCAAATGGTCACGTATTACTGGGAATACATAAAAAAGGAATCAGCCAACCAAAATTAGAGTGATGGCAGAGTTGTGATTGATTTCTTAAGGTTCAAACACAGAGGAAAACTCAAAGTATGACAGGGTATACCCAAGCTTAAAATTATTATTGAAATCTGAACTTTGAGTCAAGCAATTAAACGATGAAACCACAGCGTAGAAAGATGTCTAGCGGCCAGCTGTTGGTTATGAAGCAACGGAGGAAATTTATTTGAATGGCGTCAATTCACAACAGCAGTCGTCTCAAGGCTCTTCATACTGTAAGGTAAAGACCCTACAATAATACTGAGAAAACAGAGACACCCTAACAATCACATGACCCCCTATGAGCAAGAACCTGATGACAGTGGTAAGGAAAAACTCCCTTTTAACAGGAAGAAACCTCCAGCAGAACCAAGCTCAGGGAGGGACGGGAGACAGGATACAGACACACTGTGGAAGAGAGCCATTAATATCTAATATCTCAGGTATGATGAATAACTTTGCCTCATATGTTTTTGTCTGCTTCAGCTTTGGTAAATAAACTCAACTACAACTCCCCCAAAATATTTCTCAAAACTCAGAAATTCAATCTTCTTTCATGGATTTCTCCAGCCGCAGCTGCTCAACACTGACAGAAGTGAAAAAGTGAGATTTAAACCCAACACTTTGTTCCCTGTTCATTTTTTTGATATCAAACCACTGGGAAACAAGAAAATATATATCATCCAGATGACAAATACGCCCAGATGCACAAAGAACTCCAACACTTTCTGTTTTGTTGTGTGCTTCGGCTTGGATTCTTCCCTTTGGCGCAAAAATACGTCACTTGAAATCAAGAGAAAAAAAAAAAAAAGGAAAAAAAAACTGCC
>VVHJ01036499.1:0-17260 GCA_015107715.1 Tylochromis polylepis | reverse complement strand
AAGGAAAAAAAACTGCCATTAAAGGCTGAGATTACAGCTATAGGAACGAGCAGAGGTGTAGACGTGAGAGCGAGGAGTTATTAAAGATGAATGGGAGCATAGCGTTGACTGACAGCGGCGTACGTGCTCCCAGCAGGCCCAGCATGAATGTGATTATCACGGGATAATGCCGTTTCCTCTTAGAATAGACCTCCACTGTCTCTGAGGGGAAGGATTAGATTTAATTAGGCTCTCTCTCTGCCTTCGACTGGCACATGCATCCCGACGAACGGAGGAAGGCTCACACCTCCGCATCTACAACTTCGGCTACACACGGGGAAGTCGTGGAGGAGGGAGGCTGGCACACAGTGGGAACAGAAGCTGACGGAGGAGGTAGATAGAGACCTCGTGGCCCGCACTTTGTCATTCAAAACTCTTTTCCACCTTTACTCATCCATCTGGCCTACTCGCTCCCTTTTTTCAAGACCCCATCCCCCTCTCGGCGCTGACCCCATCAGTCATCCATCCTCCTTTAGTGCTGAGTACAGCCAGTGACGGCAGTTTAGCAGTGGAAAGATTGCGTTATGTGACTTGGGTACTGTAAACCCCTCAGATATCAGGAGTCAGCACAAGAGGCCTGCTACTCTTTTGTAGCGTTTGGTACTTACCCACATCCGCACTGTAAGATCATGTACGCAGTTTGTTTTGTAAAAGGCTTCACCTTGGAACGGTGCAAACTCCAACATATTAATTAGGTGGGGATAAAAACAGAACACAGACAGAGCAGCTTAGAGAAGCTCTACCCCCCCCCCCACACACACACACACTCACGTTATCACCAGATCGCTAATTAATTATCTTGTTTTGAATAACAAAGTTACCTTCACATATCTGGTTAATTATCTCAAAGGCTGTGTTGTTTGGAAAATTATGACTTTATTTACCATCCATTTCACTCGGTTTCAAAAACAACAGATGGTTGATGTGTTAAAACCGAATGCTACGTGAGCTGACTTTTTTACTCAGCTTCAGTTATCTAAAAGACTCGCGCGGCAAAAAATTCATGCACGTTTCAAATATTAAAAGTCTGGTCCTTTCCACGCTGCATGTACCGCGTCAGAAGGTGCGTTCCCATCCTTTCCAACCCGGACCTCTTGCACTGGTGCACACAGAAACGTACGCAACCCGTGGATCATGCCAAAGCTTACAACTGTCGCGACGTTACAAAACTGATCATCAACTTGAAACCTAGAGTCTCCTGGTGCCACGTGCACTTATACATAATCTTAGTCCAGCAAGAGAACACCACTTGGGTTCAGATCAGCCAGCGATGCCCCTCCAGGTCTGTCGCTGCCCACGTGAGCATTGAAGTCTCCCAGTAGGAGCATGGAGCCCCCTGCACCCTGGTCACTATGAAGCCACTTTGAATCAATAAACTCATTATACACTGATACAGGCTTATTTATTCCACAATGGGATTTAAAAGGTTTAAATTACAATAATCAGAATCAATTAACTGGATTTCTACAAGCACAGGCGAAGAAGACTGTCATTACAGGGACACTGCTGCTTCTGCATCTCAGTACAGTTTTAGTGTCACTGTGATGAGAAGCACTCTGACAGGAACTCTGAGCTGTTGTTCTGGTGTTTTCTGCAAGCCATGATCAGGACTTTTCTTTTTTATAGCTCAGATATTGAGTCTACTATGCAAAACCCCAGAAAGCTGCTTCACATCAGCCTCGTGAGCCAAATGGAATTGATGTGCCAAACGATCTCAGAATATCAAAAACGCACTTCTAAAACAGGAAAATGCCAGTTGTGCCTGTCATAGAAATGAACTGAGAGCAGTAGTCAGTCTGCAGGGAGACCTATTTATAGACCACACACACACACACACACACACACACACACCCTGCAGATATAATATGATCAAGTGCATCCCATCAAATCACATTAAGGCACCTCGCCAAGAGAGTGGTGGGGTCAAGAGCAGCGTGTGTGGATACGGCTGAAGCTCAGTCCTGTGCTAACATTACTGTCACACTCTCTCTCTCACACACACACACACACAGTGCAGGGGAAACGTTGGGAGCTTTAGGACCAGATCAGAGCTGGAGGCCTTATTTAGCTCTCGATCAAAGACGAAAAGCAAGCGAGGTGCACACCCAGACACACACCAGTTGTGGTACCCACCACCACCACCACCCACCCGCTTCATCTCTCTTTGAAGACAGCTGATGAGTCAGAACTCTTTCAATGAATATTTTCCACCATGTGCTCTGAGATATACCGATTGAAGAAAGGAATATTTTAGTATATTTGACTTCCTGGTTGTCAGGCAATGTTACATTCCCCGTGCAGTCCGGTGATGAAAAGAGCACCCAAGTTAAAGAAGAAGATGAACGCAGGGTCTGGAATAAAACACGCCGCTACTGTAAACATGAACAAAATGACCGACATAACAAAAATTAGCATCTGATTTTTAAAAAAAAAATAGAAATGTTTTCTTCCTCTTGATAAATCTCATTAACCAACCATTAACCTTCATCTCAACCTGAACCCAAGCAGTGAATGAGTTTCTGCAGGGTGGAAAGGTATCGCTTGATTTAAAACACAAGCCAAGAACAGGAGCTTTATAGAAAAAAGAAAAAAAAACTCATTTTTTTCCAGATTAGCTTGTTTTTATAATCAGTGTAAACCAAAAATCATCATCTCCCTGCTGTACTCAAGGCCAAGGCTGGTAGTTAACACTCATTCCTCACTTACATTTTAGGCTATATTTTACTGCACTGCAACAGAGTGCTAAACACACATAGCCTTGATTGCTACAGGCTGTAAACAAGCTAACAGTCCCACATGTTCACCACATGCAGATTTGTTATATTTTGGTTGCAATGCATTTCTTTTCTTTTTTTTTTTTGCACATCTTACTCCTCATTTCCTCCGCTCATTTAACCGTAACAACGCACTCAGCATGCTTTACTTTGTACAAACACTATGCTACCTCGTGCTGTCTAATCTATGCATTCTCTGAATAGTAGAAGACTCTAGAAATACACATGTTGAACCTTGTAAATTAGGAGGAAACAAAGAAATAGTATGACACTGATTTTCCTCCCCATCACAGTGCTTACGGTGCAGTAAACAAAGGAGACACTGAGATGTAAAGCAAATCTATCTTTTCCAATTTAGTTCTGACTAAAGCAAAAGAAACTCTTGAGCTATCAGGGGAAACCTGAGTTGTTTGTTTGTGATCAATCAATGCAGTCTGACACCAAGCGAGGCTTAAAAAACAGGAAGAAAACCTCAGGATGCTGAAGGAGGAAAAGCGCTGTGAGGAGCTGTCTGGCGAGGCAGTATACGAGTGTAGCAGAGGACAGCAGCAGGAGCAGAAGAAGAAGAAAGAGTCGGTATGAATAGCGGAGCCGCGCTCTTCTTCCCGTCTGCTTATCGACTGAAGAGCAGCCGGTGTTCCTCTGTGACCGAGCTCAGACGTGGAGAAATGAGGACTCTTCTGACACTTAAGAGCCAGCAGAAATCTTATCTCTGGTGAGGAACGACGTGTCCTCCATGTGAACTCTCCATCTGCTGCCAACGTGGAGTATAATCACCACTCAAACGCAACCGAGAGACCCTTCAGGGGAAGGAGAGGCTTCTGATCGCCTTTTGGAGAAACTTTAATAAAGTGAAGGTCTGTGAATCATTTTAAACTCAGAACACTGAGCTCATATCTCTTCAGTGACATCTGAAGAGGGTTTACGTTTGTGTTACTGTTTGGTTCCCTTCCTTTTTGCACATCTATACCAGGCCTAAACGAATCCATTACACTCGCACATGACATTTTGTTATTTTGCAATCTCTGGACTCGGAGCAACTTGCAAGTACTGCAGAAGCAATAAAATAAAGGTCACAGCTTACTTAGAAAATAACAGCTTTTAGAGAAAGTGGGAAAGAAGATGAAAATCTCATTTTATAAACATTTCTGCTTACAGTTTTTGGTAGTTAGAGGAGTGGCTGAAACATCGGCCTTCGACAGGGCTGGTTTAGAGTCGTCAGAAGAATATAGTATTGGTAAAGAACGTTCAAAAGCTCCACTGCTCGGGAAACTGAAAGGATCGAGTTTATTAGTTGGTCTGAAGCTTTCTGCAGGAGCAGGTACAGGAGGCTTCATATTATGAATCCAGACTATGTTTGCCGTCCTCCACTGACAGGGATCAAAAGGAAATTAATTAAAAGATAAAGCTGAAGCATTGTGAAGCTTTAAAAACAGAACAAGTACTGTCACCATTTTTAATAAACTGCACTCAAAACAGCTCCAGATAATTTGTTGACTGCCTATTGGGAATGTTAAATGACTGACATAAAGGAGGTAAACATAACGGTCATAAGACCAGTCACACCAATTAACTTTCAGTGAGGGAGGGGCAGAGTGCTCAAAGGCAGGCTGGGAAAAAAAAGAAAAACAACAAAAAAAGAAGAACTGCGTATCATCTTCTTTATTTCAAACGTTAGAACATTTCCAAAGAATTAGAAAACGTGTGTAAAGGACAGTCTGAGCTTTACACCCAAATGGGACCTTGAGCTGATTTCCAATGTTAAAAGCATAAGAAGACAAATATCGGCAAAAATGCATTCAGGTCACTCATTCATCACTCCTTCATTACACATCGAGCATCTCGTTGATTTCAACAAATATTAGCCGCACCAACAAATTCTCCAACTAAATGATCGCACACACACACACCGTCAGTAAAATGTTATAAACTTATTGGTCCCTCTATGTAATCAATGTATTTTGCTCATTTTCAGCTCCATATTTTTAATTCTTGAACTCTAGTAGAGTAGCTTTGCATGACAAACAGCTCAAAATAATCCGCATTTATATCATTTATAGCCTCCGCGGTTCATCAGCTCCCTTTAAGCCAACTTTCCTCCGACTGGCTACATCTCATAAGAGACAGTAAAGCAGAAAGGGCTGCATAGACAGACATCAGAGTTTTGTTGCCTGTGACCATCTTTGGCTATCAACTCTACTTTGTTCTGTTAGCTTTAGCCATTGAAACTACTTGACTGGGGACAGGAAACAGTTGTGGTTTGAGTTTTTGAGAATAAACGATTAAGAAAGCGAGGTCGCTTAGCTTTAAAACATAACAGCAGGTCGTAATAACAGCATGCACCGCTGATGTACGGTATTTTCACATATATATATATATATTTATATATTTAGTGTGCTATGTTCATATTAAACAATCCAAATCAGAGGGAAGGGAGGACAGAGGAGATGAAACTGAAGATGATAAAATAAGCCAACTAAAGATCATTTTGAAGTGTGACTCATGCAAAGCTACTCTACTAAAGCCCAAGAATAAAAACGTGGAGCTGGGAATAAGCATGAAAGCTCCCATTCTAGACCTTTTAATCAAACATCGTCAATGACTATCAAAGCTTGCCTCACTTATATTGTAGGAAAATAATGAATGTGATGGATGGTTTTCGAGCTAGGTATCTATTCGATTGCTGCAACTACACTAAAAAGTTGTTCTGCAGGTTTATTTGACCACTAACTCATAAATGGCACTGACAACAGCCAAATTAATCAGATCCCTTATACAAAGATGACTGACACGCTGCAAATCCTTTCACGATCCAAAGATAAGCAGGAAACTTCCTGTAATGATAATCTCTCCAAATTAGTTTAGAGCGTCTTAGAGCTCTCCCAGTGAAGGAGCTACGCTCGACAGATTCAAAAGGCATTTGTTGGGGAGAATAAGGAAGTTTATTAATATGCAAACCAGACTGTTGGTGTCAAAGCTGTTTAGGAATACAAATTACACAACCTTTCCAGATGGTGTTTCCTGAACAACAAGTGAAAATGAGAATGTAATGATGTTTTCTTGTCCTCCTTAAATCCATTACAGCTGCCTTGTGTTAAACGTCAAGCATCAGTACATCATTCACAAACCCGAGGATCGTTTTTCTAAACCTGATCGCTTAGGGCTTCATTTCACATGAACCCTGCTCTGGAGGCACCCACACCCACCGCGTTCGGACAGCTAATGAGTCGGGGAGGGCTGCGAGATCCATTTCAACCAACGTCTTGCTTTGTTTCACAGTCGCCACACAGATCCTGTGGGAGAATTTAAATCTGATACGCCGAGCTGGCACAGTTCAGTGACAGTGACACAGCGAGCATGACGAAGAGAGAGCAGAGGAGAGACCGAGAGATAAAACTGAGAGGGAAAGTGATGAGACGGAAGAGGAGAGCGTCTCCAAATTTTTCTGTGTTGCATCCCAAATTGAAAAACGAGCGTAGCAGCCAAATCCGAACGCTGTCAAAACACGACTTAATCTGCACCAAAGAAAGCTCGCAGTGGTTTGTTGCATCCAAGAGCATCTCAGACTAAAACCAAAATACGCCAGTTTATCCAGGTTTAAAGTCTGTCTGCAGGGGTTTAGACAGAATTCAAGCATCGAGATCCTTTTTTGTCCTCTCAGTCAGTGCTGATACTTTGCTTCTAAAGGAAAATTATAACGGATAATCTGTTTGGAGTATTTCCTGTTCCTGTTGCTTCTTTGGGACTATACATTGTCAGACTCTGGGTCGTGTCTACTGTTGCATTTGGGACAGTCTGATTATTATGCTGTTCACGGTCTGACCCGTAGCTCAGGCTGAGTCACCCCCGAAATCAAGCAGCCTCTGCAGGAGACCGATGAGCCAAAGCTGTAACCTATTCAGAGCTACGTGATGGACGGAAACATCTGGAAAATCCAACCCTGCTACAAGGTTCAGACACTTTTGGTGCTCCATGACACGCACGCTGGCTTGAATGTGCCTGAGGAGAGATTTCAGCAATCAGCTGTTAAACACAGGATGACGATTACAGAGCAGTCATGGTTGCTGGTGGAAATGGGGAATTTCAGGGGTTTCCCTGCATATAGATTTTATAAAACAGTGTAATTACACATATACAGAGGAGCGAGTTTTTCCTTGATTTTGTACCTGAAATCCAAAGCTTGTTTTTGCACTTTACCGTTTTTCTGTTTTTAAACTCTGCTGGGACTGTAGGTGCATACAGGAACCAAAACTTTGCCTGCCTTTAAAATGATTACCGGAAGAACCGTGGAGCAGATTGGAAATGTGCACGTGTGTAGTTATTTCCCAGTGCGAACATCTGCCCGTATAGATACACAACAGAACTGACAGACAAATAGCATAGCATGCAGAGCCAGAGGCAAACGCACACACTTGCTGCTATAATATCCAGTTCTATCAGGTTAGAGCAGGAATCAGATAATGACTTCTATCAAACAGCCCACCAGAGTCAAATAAAACCTCCTCGTCTTCCTCCACAAGTAGCTTACAGTGTGTGTGCAAACCCGTGTGTGTGTGTGCACAAGTGAAATGGAGTCTGCGTGAGTGAATCTAACGGCAGCTTACGTAGGAGGATTTGTAGCAGCATAAAATTTACTGGATTTTGTATCGTGTATCTATATGTGCTGAGTGTGTGCCCGTGTGTGTGTATTGGCAGCTGTGTCCTGACAGATCGTCAGCCTTCATGATCCGATGGCCTGAGACGTCGCTTCTGCTGCTCATAAATCGTCTCCTCGGGAGGACGGACAAGGAGAGGACAGACCGTGTGTGTCTGTGTGAGACAGTATAAACTGATGCTGGATCATGCACAATGATTTGTGACAGGTAGTAACTTTTTTGGTTCCTCTGCAGTGAACCTGTTGAGTGTGCAGGAGGCGGCATTAAAGAGCGTTTCAGGTGTTTCTTTCTCTCAGGAGAAAACATTTTGACACATTTCTCAGCTTCCTTTCAGAGCTCAGGTGCCTCGGTTGTTTTGTTTCCTGGCTAATTAAAAAGCAAGAGCTTCATGGCGGTTTTCATCACGTCCAAAATTCAGCACGGAGAAGAAACAAAAACGCATTCCTGATTTCTGTGAAACAAGAAGAACATAAACACTGACAGCTTGTTTCTGGAGACATTTGTTAATAAGAGCTTTAATTTCTTTGATATATTGGTGACAACCTGAAATCTATATTTTAATCGTTTTCTGCTCATATGGATACACGCCACGCAGTCCAATGTCAGTCAGAGCCTCAGCTCTTAATGAACTAATTTGACATTAGGAACTCAAAAACAGCCTCACAAAAGCAGCAAAAGTCCAAAAAGATATTCATTTAATTTTGATAGTAAAATCAAAATAAAGGAAAGGGGAACAAAAATTATTATTTTGACATTTTTACCTGAAAGTGACTTGAAGCATAATGACTTTGTACTCGAACCTCTTTCTGTTTGAAGTGACAGTCAATAAAGTGAATGAATTTCATAAGAAGAAACTGAATATTAAAGCAGTGCATTCATAACGTGCTATATTTATCCATTTGCCAATTTCCCTTACATCTCGAAAGCATCTTGAGGATGCTTCATTAATATAACAGATGTATTCAATCACAACGTTACAGGAAAGAAACAATGAGTTCACAGGATGCGAGATGCGTCCAGACACAAGCCTGGAAATGAAATGAAAGCCATACAGCAAGTATTTATTGGGGAAATAAAGTCCTTTGTGGTTATCAGCACATTAGGATGCAAACGACATCAAAGTTTATGTATCCTCCTTTCACATTGTGCTGTTTCACTGTCCGGTGACTCTGTGGTTTGTGTCTAGTAGCATATTTATGGAAGATAAGTACCCATCATCCTGCTCCATTACCCCCATGCAGCATTTATTCTGCTCAGGTGCCCGGGGTTTGAACCACGTTATGTCCTGACTCAGCCCGCTGTCCTTCACCCGTCCTGCTGAGACTATGCGATATGGAATGGGACCCAATCTGTGCGAGGACCATATTCTGAGCTCAGGCAGGAGTAAACATCTGGGAAGTGCTGAGGCGCTGCGGCAGAAACGGTTAGAGGAAAAACAACAAACTGACGGCGTCGCATCTTTGGAGGGAGTTTACATTGAAAATGAAACTCGCGATTTCTCCTTGCTGTGAAACCATCCGGGGATTTTTTTTCCCTCATTTAACTGACTAGTCTCAATTTCACCAACTTATTCCAGAAACGTCACAAAGCAACTCGATGCTACCAGGCTGAATTATCAGCCAAAACTGCGGCACGTTTCAAATTTGTCAACTCCTTTTACCTCTCGCGTAATCAACCCCTGAACCACACGACCTTAGCATCACAAACTAAGGTACTGGAAAATCTTCATCGGAGATTTAAGTAGTTTTAACTGCCACATGCATTTAGGTTAGTGGTGGTCTGCTGATAACATTTCCCGAAAGTATCAGCGCGTAAGGCCGAAACATCGCAAACATTAAAGAGTAACTGCAGACTGAATTTCTGTGCGTCTTTAACCCTGTGGTCAGAGATGCAGGCTGAACGCAGCAGTTTTCACAGTTTGCTTGTTGTCCATCTCATCATCCTTTACATAGACTGAATTCTTCTCCGATGAATGATTCTGCGGTTAGACGTCGATCGCTGCGCGTGTGTGACGTGCTCTCCAGTTTTTGCGTGGCTGAGAACATCTAGCGATGGGCCACCATCACATCTGGCCAGCTGCATCTTAAATACAGCATCACTGAGCATCACTGAGCAAAGGCAGGACAGAAAATTCAGAGCAGAAGGACAAGAACATTTATTCATATAGCGCCAATTCACAACAATGAGGCGCTTTATAGTGTAAGGTAGAGCCCCTACAGTAATGCAGAGAAAGGGCTGCAGTTATAAACAAACTGTGGGGAAATGACAGTAGGAACAGCAGCATAAGAGCACAACATATTGTACACAGCAGGGTACTGCACGTTTAGATTACTGCGGGCACAAATAATAACAGGTATTACAGGTACAGCTGCAGATGTGTTTGTAATTTGGTGTTGCAGTTGTTTGTAGAGGTCCACAAACCTCTGACTGTGTTCTTAAGGAACGCTCAAAGCAACAACAACAAAAAAACAATCTGTAAACTTAGATTCCTCCAGTACTTTTGTCATTCTGCTTGCTGCGTTTAGGACCTGCTTCACACCGAAAACATCTTTTCAACTGCAAAATATCAAATTATTTGGGTTAATCATGAAATCAGATTTCCTCTACAAGGAATCTGCTTCAGAGTTATTGAAGTGCATAACTGCTAATTACTCAATATAAAATCCTCTCTGAAGGGATCTACGTACATTAGTGCCCCACAAAAAAAAAATGAGAGAAACTGCTTCATACTCTATTTCAGAGACTGACCTTTAGATAAAATTTTATGCGTGGTGTGATTGTCCATTTCCTGCTGCAAAAAAAAAAGTCCTGGATGGATTTTGGAAGAGCCATTAGCTGCATTATCTCCTGTGCCGTGGATGCGATTCAAGTGGAGAAAGAAAGGAGCTTTGTAGTGAGTTTCAGACGGCGGCCTTCAGAAAGACATTTTCCATTTATCAGCAGAGCCAGACTAACTGCATGAACTTTTATACAGACAACAACCACAAAGGTAAGATATGCATCGGTTCCACGTGGTGCACACGTATAGTGTGGAAGAAATTATTCAGCCTCGTCTCTTTGAAGGTTGTTCTACTTTTGGAAAGATGTTAAACCACAATCCCGTTTTGCTCTTTGTTCTAGAAAACCCGCTCTGATATTATGTGCTAAGGGGTGGAAATGAGGTCAGATGACTCAGACAAGCATAATATTTGTGAGTTGGTTGACATCGACAGACAACCAGGATCCCGCACACGTCTTAGGAAGGCATGCCAATCATATTTGCTTTAACAAACTGCAGCGGTGAAAGCTGAGAATCTGTCCAAAATCTAGTTTTCTATTACAGTTAGTCAGAATCTGTGAATGGACACAAACTTTAAAGGTCACATAATTCTGGTGAGACTTTGCAGTAACGTGAAGTTGAATTGGTAACAGGGCGGCGTAGGGGAACAGCAGCGAGCACCTTCACCTCATATCAAGAAGGTCCAGGGTTTGAATCAGCCGGGGCCTCGCTGCGTGCCGGAGGCTACTCCAGCTTCCTCCCACAGTCCACAGACGGCAATATTAGGCCCGGTGACCATGTGTGAAGAGCTGTCTGTGTGTTAGCCCTGCGACGGATCAGTGACCAGCCTTGGGTCTACACTGCCTCTCACTCAGTTGGGTTATTTCAATTCAATACTTTATTGTCCCACAAGGGGAAATTAGTGTAGCAGCAAGAGCAACAATAAGAATAAACAAAACAACGATAAAAAGCCACAAGACAGTTATTTGCCATTAAGGAGACGAGTTGCAGTAGGGATAAAAGAAACCTGGAGTCTTCCTCACAGGTAATCCGAAACGACGGCCAGAGCGCATCAAGTCAGACTCACTGTGAAGTGGACGGTTAAACAATTAACAATAAAATGAGCCTTCCTCGGCACAAGATTGTTATAAATGGCCAAAAGTCCGTCTCGCCGACGCCCTGAGATTTTGCTGGCAGTTTTTACCAAAAGCCCCAACCGATTCTTGTTCTTCAGAGTCACGCTACCGAACCAGGCAACGATACAGAAAGAAATAACAGATTTAATCAAAACTTCTGTAAAACAAGGACAACAGTTCAGATGAGACATTAAAAAGAACAGGCTTTGCTGAACGTTTTTGGTAGTGGCGTCAGCATGAGGCTCAAAACACAGTTTGAGGTCAAGAACAACCCCTAAATACTTGTAACTCTCCACAATCTCAATATCAGCAGCTTTAATGATAGCAGGTGATGAGCTATAAGGCGACTTCCTAAAATCAATGATCATGTCTTTTGTTTTTGACATTTAATGAAAGGAAGGACTCATCACACCAAGCCACAAAATCTTCTTAGGTTCTGGCCTGCCTGTGGTTATGAAACTGGTGGAGGGACAGATTAAACTGGACATCTTTGCTGATTTTTTAGGAGTCCTGTAGTAGCCCTAATAGGATCGCACACCCACTTCTCCTCCGTACATGTGCTTTAGCTCTTCCCCCTATAAAGATGACACTTGACTTGCCCTTAATGATGAGTTTGACAAATCAGTATATCAATAAAGATGTGGTTTGAGAACCATTAGAATAGGTTCTCCTGAAATAGGACAGAAAAGACAAACGAGGGTAACTCATAGTATCCGTCCAAGTGGAGAAAAGGAAAGTTCATTCGTCATCTCTCACGACCATCCAGCCAGCGTACAAGTGCCAGTTCCTCTAATATCCACCAACCGCTCCCCATAGACCTCCGTGTCCAAGTGTAAAGGAGAAATAAATGTGCTTGCAGCCCCCTGTGAAAAATACCTGTGACCTCCCCCCCCCCATCCTAACCATTTAAATTCTGGATCCATCTAGAAACGAGCCTCATCGCGCAGACGTCTCCATGTGCCCCTGGATGTTTATTTTATTCACTCTAACAAAATGCATCCTTTAGATGAGAACTTTTAAAACCTTTCAGCAAGGTTTTATCACCACAGTGTTTGTCTAACTGGTACAGGCTGGCGAAGGGAAAGCATGCTAATGATGCCCAAAAGCTAAAGCTAAAGATTCAAAATGCAAGTACACAAACGAAAGAGCAATGTTAGTCACTGCAGCCGTCGCCTATATATAACCTGAGCTCACGAATTGAAGTCTTTACCTCCATGTGCATTGCTGTGTAACCTTGTGAATGACCTAGACGTTGAGTGACTCTGCTTCTAAAGGACAACTCTTCAGTTCTTGGATTAAGGCCTCATCCTGTACGGGCCTCTATTGAGATGGAAATTAATATTTCAGCCTTTGACAAATGGCTTTGTGAATGCTTTTAAAACTCTATTAAAAGCTGCCTTTGGATTTGGAGGAAATGAGAATCTCTGCTACTTCAGAATTTTGGAGACTGTGTTTAAAAGCTGACTGACACAGAAATGGAAGAACTTCTGGTACTTTTGGGGGATAATAGGTAACTCAGCTGACAATAACGTACACGCTCCGTCCTCTACGCTTTGCGCTGACTTGAAGGGGAAATCTGGATATTCTGTAATGGTCTTTGGAAGCAGATAAGAAACAGAGCTTCACATCAATGAAGGAGAAGAAAACAAAGAATAATAATAATGATTCTTCTGCCCTTATGGCAGAAAGTCCTCCATCCTCCCTCTCCTGCTCTTCCTTACTTCCTTCTCTTCTCTCATTCCCTTCATTAATAAGAACAGCAGACTCGTTTCTATAACCTCACACTCGAGGTGCTTGCCCTTTCCGCACTCCAAGATATACAAGCTACTTTCACCTACCGAGGTTAATTGAGACGTGAAGGATCACGGCACAACGAGCGGCGTGGTCACTCCCGGGCATCAGGGCTGCACTGAGCATGCCTGGTTACCTGCCCTTTCTGCAGCTGTGAAGAATGAGATGGACGCACTGATTAACGCCGCGTTTTCGCACGACCCATTCAGGCCGTTTCACACACTCGCAGTAAAGGGGGCGAGAAAGGAGGAAGGCAGCAGCAGATCCACAGCCTCTAGGCCCTGTCAATATTTCATACGCTGTTAAATATTCAGCACGTGTTTCCTGCCAAAACCTCAACAATCCAGTTATAACAAAACAATGAGATGATCTGTGTTCGGGAAAAAGATCCTTGGCGTCTTTTTTTTTCCAGTTAATTCTCACACTAGTGTCACCTGCCCGGGACATTTTTTTTGTTCACAACTACAGTTTTGCTCAGAAAACCAGACACATCGTTCCACCACAGCGAAGCCGAAGAACAAAATGTTCCGTTTGAAATCAACACAACCTTTTGAATCTGTACGATTGTTTCAAATAATACTCTTACATTATCTGAGTTGAAGTCAACTACAGCCAAAAACTATGAAGGCACGTATAAGAAATTCATCAGCATACAATTAGTACAACCAAGGAACGCACTGGGTAACTGGTTATATCAACTGAAGAGTAATTAAAGCAAAATTAAAATCATTTCCCTCATGTCTCCAAACAAACCTATTGCCTGTTTGCATCCTTCCTTTGAATTATCTGGAAGCTAATTGGCTAAGAGTCTGTCCTTTTTCCCCTTGCTTTCTTTAATCCGCCCGTAGGTCACGTGATGCTCGAGATTTTTAAATCTGCTCTGGTCCACGTCGTTAGTGACACATTTTAGTGTACTTTGGCAATGAAGCTGTAGGCCTGGTTTTTCTGAGCTTGTGAACGGCTGTGTTTCAGAGGTGCGTGGTCCCCGCAGGACAACCACGCTTTCAAAGTTTAATTTTATACAATAGGATCCATTACTGTAGATTAAACTAGCCAACCGATTACAAAGTATTTAAATGCAGCCGTCCCATTGGTCGTGCAGCACTCAGCTGATGTTAAGCTCTCCTGAGGCTGGGTGTTTCTTTCCTAAATGTGAACATTTTTCCGTTTCATATTGCTGAAACTCAAATCTTTGAGCTTGGACCGCTGGTTTAATAAAACACAACATTTTCCAGACACCCTGGAAAACATTTCTAACCTTACCTTCTGACATTTCAAACGAGAAACGTAAAAGATCTTAAAGTGCGGCATTACTCGACACTTCAGTGTCATCGTGACGTGGTTTAAATCTTACTTTCCAGCGGGGTGGTGGCGGAGGGAGGGTGGCTGACACCACAGGGGGGGACCGGCCGCTCTCCTCACTTCTGAACACTGAACCAGAAGTTTGGTGTTTTTTTTCCCAGTCGTGAGACTTACATCAGCTCAGAGCAGCTGTTACGCTCAAAGCTCTCGAGTGTGTCTGCCGGCCTTGAAATGCTCAGCATCCGCGGCTTTTATTAGTGAAGGGAGGCAGCGTGTTTCTGTTTCTGTACCAGTGTTTTAAAATACCAACAGCCTCAGTCTGGAGCCTCCCACAGCACAGCTCATTAAGGATTCAGACTGAGGCTGTGAGTGTGAGAGGGAGAGGGGAGGAGGATATAAAGGGAGCTTTAGCACTAAACAGGCCTTGAGTTTATCTCACACACATGCACACACACACCCTCTCTTGCCTCACCCCTTATCCAATCACACTTAAGCGTGATGATACTGTCCATTAGCATTGACTGGCTTTGCTGATGTTAGCACAAAGCGTGGTACACGACCGCGCGCGCGCACGCACGCACGCACGCACGCACGCACACACACACACACACACACAGCCCCACCTCTCCCCTTGAGAGATTCATTAGCAGATCACAGCGGCTGACTTCGAAATGTTGGATGTTAGAACGCAGAGAGAGACATGACGAGACACAGGAAGTAGTTTCAGGGTGAAACGGAGCGTGTCAGGACGTGACACGGGTGGAGGAGACGCCAGGTTCCACTAAAATTTACCCATTTAACCCCCAAGAACCAACGACGGGTGATTTTCACCAACACGATGAATAAATATAACTTAGTGGTCATTTCCAAGGGAATTTTTTTTTTTTTAAAAAGTTTATCCCCAGATGATTAAAAAATGACATTTTTGGGGTCTCAGTGACGCAGGGAGACTGTCTTCACTGGACAAGGCTCACAGGAACAAAGGACAAGTTCCCAGTTTCATTAATTATTCTTTTGTTAATGATTCACTTTTTTTTTTTTTTACTAATTTTAGAGCCTTTTTATAGGATCACAATACATTTTTCATTGTATAGGGGGAAATATTTAAAGAATCCTTCAGTTTGCCATGTATTGTTGTCCTTCAGTATACTTTGATGGAAAGTGTGTTTTATTGGGCATCGGGTAAAATATACCTAATGTTAGTGACTGCAGGGGTTAACCATGCTGAACCACACAGTGACTCCATCTTTACCAACCTCACACAGATTCTGTTTTAAAGATTTTTCCTCCAAAAGATTATTTTATCGTTTCATCACACAGAGCCTCAGTGTTAGCATTGGACTGCACCACAGCCCAGTGTTAGAGGCTGAAGTCACCACACTTACAAAAGACAGTGGAATACTCGGCTTTTAGCTAATGCTAGCTAGCTTGCTGAGCAAGATACCACATGCAGACACACACACCTGCACATAGTGCTTCAAACACACTAATAAGTACCAGAACAGCATCACAGTGAAGACACCCCGGCTCACAGCTCCACTCAAAGCAGCCATGAACTTTAACCTGACAGGTATCCAAAGTGGTGATGAACTACCCAGAGTCCAGCAGGTGAACACGTTTAAAGTTGGACATTTTATCATTTATCAAGACCGCCTCGAGTCGCCGTTAGATGACCTCCAGATTTTGGCACTTCTGCCAAAAATGGTTGCCACTCTGTCTTTTTGAGCTTATACAAATACATACGAGTATTTTTTTTTTTTTTTAATCCAGCACAGTTTATTCATGTCTTTCTGAGTGTATTACTACATTTCGTGGCATGTTAAAACCATATGTCAATCAGTGGGGAGCAGTGTGAACCACCGGCAGGTTTGTGCATGCTTCCCTCATGTGCATGCACATAGTCACATGCATGAAACAAGCGTTTCGCTTTGGATTAAAGGCTGATAATGTTGTAGAGAAGTTGACCAAAAGCACAGAGACGCAATAAAGAGTTAGAGGTGAGCAAACAAAATTATCAGGAAGGACAAAACAAGCTGATCTAAGCAGACCTTTTTTAGTTAATCTTATACTGAATCCAAAGTGAATTTAAGTGAAATACTGATAAATACAGCTAAGGAAAAGTTGGAAGTCTTCCAGAAAGGCAGCGTGAAAGTACAAACGTCTCCAAACTTTACTAATTTGGAGCACTTTCCCACCTGAATCCACACCTCTGAGTAGATAAGTCATTTACGAATGCAGCAAAAGTCTCCCATCTGAGCACCTACACGGCTCAGCTCATTTGCATTTGCACAGAATAATACCCGGCTGTGCAGTGTTTCTGCATCTAATGACCCTCCAAACTCACTGATCTATCGCTCAAACTGGAATTTACTGGATTGTGTTTCTTTGTCTCACCAGTACCAGAAGAAACATTAGCGGTTCAGTCTATTAAGAGAGGGGCCGTTTTCCCCCCAGAATGTTAACTGCTGCTAAAGCTAAAGTGAACGCTGAGGTCAGAGGCGCCGGTGTTCGGGTCGGTTTCCTGTTCCAGCTCCACTTCCGTCATTTACTCCCCCCCCCGCTGATGCTCTGAAATGGGATTTCAAGCCGGCGCACAAAGCAGCGAATGACAGTGCAGGCAGACACTGGAGGCAAACTTATAATACACTTACACGCTGTAATGTACTTGGACTCGCACACGCAGCTAATATCGTGGGGGCACGTGTGCGTGCTCGCTGCAGGTTTTTACTGATGCGCACACAAAAGAAAGTGTTTGTGACACACAAACGCGTGACAGCTGTGCTTGTGTGGAATTATTTGCATCCT
>VVHJ01036496.1:0-10192 GCA_015107715.1 Tylochromis polylepis | reverse complement strand
TATTACGATATATATCGTACTACGATGTAAAAATGTCTACCGTACGATAGAGCACTCTATCGTATATATCGTAATTTTAACGTGTAACATATTCGTTACGTTGCACGTTAAAATTACACGTTGTACACTAATGTAATTGCAGCATATGCTACTACTTAGCGGTAGCATTTTACGTAACTCGCAAGGTTCACGACACCGACAGAAGAGCGTGGACATAAATAACATGGCGGAGATGGAGATTTCCTCCGAAAGTTTAGAGGAGCGCGGGGCCGACAATACAGACAATATAGAGCCCGAGGACGAAGTGGTGCCAAAAAGAGGCCGTCGGGGTTCAACTGTCTGGAAGTGGTTCGGGTTTGCAAAGTCTGACACCGACCAGGCTGTGGGAATATGCAAAACATGCCGCCAGCAAGCAGCAAGTAGGGACACAAATACATCAAATGTTTTCTACCACTTAAAGACACGACATGAAGAACAATACAGAGAGAGCGTGAAGATATCGATCTATCGAGCTAAGGAAAAATACTATATCGCAATATATACCGTTATCGGGATATAAAATTACAAATATCGTGATATAAAGTTTTGTCCATGTCGCACAGCTCTACACGGACCTGAAGCCTTCCTGTCCGTGTCTCATACCCAGTGTTGGGAAGTAACGGAATACATGTTACATGTTTGTATTTTAAATACGTTAAATACATTAATGCGTGTTATGGAAAATACTTGTTATCGTGTATGGATGCCATATTTACCCAAAACAAAAGGTGCTCTTTGATGTTTAAACACACGCTCAGTTAAATGGATCTTACCACCATGGCGTCCTGACCGTTATTTTTGCATAACCAACGTAAATCCCACGGCTATTTCTAAGAAGTGCAGTGACTTAGTAGTTTAAAGTTACTGTTCCCAAGGTCGGAAACTCTACACCCACATTATTACAAATTCGAGTGAATCAAAGAAGCGTCGCTTCCCCGCCTTTATTCCAGTCTCCAGTGCGAAGGCTGACACACCTGCTCCACAGCCTTTTAACTTCCACAACAAAGAGGTTCAGTATTTGGTTACAAGGAGAACTTCTTTCAGAGTTTACATATTCAAACGTGCCGATGGTAAAAGAGCCGCTAGTTGTTTGCTCATCTGAGTAATGAATAAAAGCGGGAGAATGCGATATGATGTCCAACAACAGACCAGCTCTTCATGGTTAAACGACTGGAAAAACATCCTGATGCAGGACAGAGTAAAGGGTGGAGTTACCGCCGTGCCACTGGTTGCAGTGTGGGCTTCACAGAGGATGTTATTCGCATGGACGGGGCGTCTGAATCGCTGGGGCATAAATAAAGGTTGTGAAAACTCATCTTTCCAGTCTGCAGCTGCTTTGAAGCAAACGAGCGTGGTTGTGGGGAGTTGGGAGTAGATCTTTTTTTCTCCCCGTGATACGAAAAGCGTTTGATTCAGTCTGTCAGCCGAGCCTCGCTGTGAGACCTGAGTCACACCATAGCAGGAGGTATTTTTAGTCTGCAGACTGTTTTCTTTGCCCTGTCGAGACGTGCGCCTTTGTGGTATTTGCGCTTCTGGTTCATTTCGGCGTCATGAAGGTATTAGACGCCACAGAGGCTGAACACAGGACAACGCCAGGGGCACAACTGGGCGTGAGGGCACCTTTAGGGCACAGCTGGCGATCGCTGCTCTGCATTCATGAATGTGTGCGCCAATTTTTTAAAATTCTCATGAGGCAAAGTGCTTCATTTGCAAAATAAAGCTCAAAGACAGCCTTAAAGAAAACCCACCGAGGCTGGTGTCTCTAAGTCATCAGCGGCCGACGTAGCTGGTCCAATCGCCTGGCCCGACTGATCGTACGGTTTACTTATCATCGTGTGTGACCACTTCTGTTGTTTCTTTGGTACTAAGATGCTTTGCTGTGGATATAAAACATTGAGAAACATCTTTAAAGCCGTGCTGGAGATAGTGTGAGGAGCCCATTCACCCAGGAGGAGCTCAGAGAGCACCCAACCGAAGAAGTGGTTTAAGCACCTGCATGCCTCCCTAGCGCCTCCTAGGTGAGGTCTCTGGCAGCTTTTGAGGGCTAAGTTAGGCCTCTTCAACCAGACGGAGGCCCCTGCCAGCACACCCTGGAGAGAGTATATCTTTTGGCTGGCATGAGAAGGCCTCGGTGTCCCCCGCAAGGGAGCAGGAAGAGGTGGATCGGACCAGGATAAGCCGGACAGATGGAACAGCTTTAGTTTATTTGGAAAACTGCAATTTCAACAGAATTATGACTGTTAGAATCTAAATACTTGTTCCACCATTTTTTAAAATCAGATCACAAACAAACAATCATAAATATGAAATTGCCAACTTATTTAGAAAGTATCTATAATTTTTTGACCTTCACTTTACACCTGAAGCAACTAACAGATTAATGGTTTATTCATCCATTCTACAGTTGTACCTAAAATTTTGACTATTCAGGAAATTAATTCATTTATTGGAAAAGATGTTTATTACTACAGAAACCAAAAAAGGGCCAATCAGACTTGTAGCAATCAAGAAAATTAATTGACTGTGTGAAATAAACTCTGATCTCTCTCCTCACACCAGCAACGGTGCCTCGGTCGCACAGGTGTAGCAGGAGCTCCACCCGAGCCGTGCCGTAGTGTCCCGGCAGGTGAATAATCTCACTGGGACCTTGGAGACGCTTCTCCAGTCTCTCCCTCACAAATAAAGAGAACAATGAATGCATTTAAAAGGTCAATCTAAAAACCATTTGTCCTGATGCTGTGAAACATCTGCACGCAGCGTTAAAGTCAGTCACGCTGCAGCGGCTGCAGCTCTGAGGACGCCGCTCTTCACGGCAGCGGAGGAAGCGCCGTTCGAATCGGCCTGCGGTCGTATGTGTGCCGACAAACGGCTGATTGTTGGATCTGTGTCGTCGCTCGCTGAGAGCTCGCTGTCGGGTCACGTGGCGAGCGCAGAGCCTGCCATGAGTGCAGAGAAACCCCACCCCCTGAGGGCAGACTGACAGCAGCAGAGGGGAGGAAACACAACTACACCATCATAGTTTCTTTATTTGAAACTTCCAGTGGAGATGCTGGAAACCTGAGGATACAAACAGCTAAAATGACAACCTTTCCTACAGAAGAGCCAAACACAGTGAACCACATATGAAGCAAATATTATGACAGTGTGCACATACAGTTGCACAGCCACTGTTTAGGTTCACCTTGTATATTTGTGGTAAAGAGAGAGCCGAGCGTGAAGGTGAAACTGTTGATTTAGCAGCTGATCTACGTCCCCACCCTCGCCCACGAGCTGCGAGTAGTTACAGGAAACGTACGACCGTGAATCTGCGTCTGGCCTGAGCCTCAGCTGCACGTACAAACCGGCATATGAACAGGACGGCTCCCGGACATGTCCTCGGTGAGGCCTTTCGTCCATCCCCAACTGGGAGGAGATGCTGGACATGCTGGAGAGATTATGTCTCTCAGCTGGTCTGGGAACACCTACGCCCCAGAAGAGCTGGAGGTGGAGGCCTGTTTAGACTGCTGCCCCATCGACCAGCAGAGAAGGGAAACTCGACACTACTGCTGATTATCCAGTTGCCAGCACTGTGTTTTATATGCTATGAGCCATTTTAATGCACCGTTTAAAGAGTCATGATTTTAGACACCAACGCTACGGCAGCAGGAGCTGCTTCCTCTGAAACAAGCAGGGCTGTTAGAGGCTTGAACATAAAAGTCCCAATCACCCAGAGACTGGAAAACAATAAACTCATAACCTCAAGTCCATTACATTCTTATAGATAGCAGTAACTTTATTAATTAAACTGAGTTTTATGTGGGCCAGTAAAAGTCTGATCCACTGGCTTATATGGACGTGGACAAAGGTTAATCAGCATAACCCACCATAAATGCCTCATAGATAATATATGTATATTTTTAGGCTGGCAGAATTGTAAAAGCGATTCAGAAACATTAAATTTTGGTTATTCCCTCACATCGTTTACTCCATGACATGAAGTAAGGGCTCCTGATTACATATCTAACTTTTTCAGCTCGTCCTGTTGCCATCTTCCTCTCTGGGAGATGATTGACATCAGCTGATGGGCTCGGGCTGCTCTCTAACTGTGCAGAAAATGACGCCGCGTTTCACCCTCTCACAGCGCCGCTGGCTGATAACGGCCCTCGTCGGGTCGCCTTTACGGGCAGCCGTGAGGATTTTCTGCTAACGAGCGTCACGTTTCCTCCTCCCACGCAACTGCAGCACGACATCGCTTCTGACGGCGCCATGCAGCATTAGCAGCTCGCTCACATCTTCTTAAGAACAACAAAGCGTGGGAGCAGTTTTACAGAGATGGTTTAGACTGGTCTGTAGGGTTAGACCAGTCTTAATTTAGCTCATAGATTAGTGTGATGCAGGATAGTCTGTTTCACAATAACAAAGATTAGATAATTGTAAGTCTAAAAACAATTAGACACTCAAAGCACTTTCATATTCATTCACAGGCGATCTATGTCTAAGTGCTTTTGTCTCCTATTCACACACACACACACACACACACACACACTCCGGGGACAAATCAGGGTTCAGCATCCTGCCCACTGCTGGCACCTTTGAAAACCTGGTGTTCATGTATTTTGTGTAATAGCGTCACTGAAGAAGTTTTGAAATGGTAAATGGACTGATCTTTACTCTCCCAGGGCAATCACCCCCCCCCCCACAGAGGGTCTCAGGACTATTTGACTATAACATATTCTGGTCAGTCACCTACCCCTGATGGTGATACGACCCTTGAAAAGTTTACCTAAAGCGCAAACCGATGCTTCTCCCTCTTCCTGCACATAACAGACTTAAATTGGTGCAGTTTTGCTATTGAGACTACGACATAATTAATGACACTGATGCTCGTAGAAAAAAAGCTCAACAAAAAACAGTTCAGTCTTTGGACTGTGTGCAGTATTTATTTGGTATTGGTAATATTTAATTTCATGTGGGTATCTCCCGTACTTACACAGGTATGAGGGTTCAAAGATGCACAAAATTTGGACCCATCCTTAGAGCCTGAAGTAGTCATACTATGAAGGGTAAAATGTGCTAAATCAGCTAATCCTGAGGGGCTCAGGTGAAAGACCCTGGCTGATAAAACCAAACACAATCATTCGTGCACAGCCATCTTTCCACTCTCTGCTGCCTAAATCAAACTCCGGCTTCTCAAACACCAAAGCTACCTCACATTAATTCATCAAACCGATCCTGATGTGATCCAAACTTTCTTCTTGTGTTAAGTTTTGTTTATTTAAAAAGTCCTCGCTGTTACAGCAGAGTGCACACATGAAAGTTACCCAGCATTCTTTGAAGCAATTCACCGGCTGCAGCCGCACCCACGAGAAACATTGGTCTGAAAAGGGCGTGTCAGCAGGTGATTCCTTTCACAGAGGCAGAAAGCAACGTGACCCTGCCTGACTGACACACACACACACACACAGATTTGTACTTCTGTACTTTCAATTTCTTAATCCCAAACCAAACCTTAAAGCAATGTCTGAAAACTTCTTTTGAAGCGGTCCTCCCAGTCCACAGAAAAGTCCCCACTATAGACTTAAAACTGAACTGGGTCCTCACAAAGCTGGTAATATAGGTCAGCACACACACACACACACGGGTTTGTATTTCTGCAATTTACATTTCTTAAACCAAATCAAACATTTAAACAGTCTGAAACGGTCCTTTGAAATGGTCCTTACCACAGTGGATTAAAACTGAACCAGGTCCTCACAAAGTTGGTAATCCCATGCACGCGCACGCACACACACACACACACAGATTTATACATCTAAACTTTGCACTTCTTAATCTCAAACCAAACCTTAAAACAAGGTGTGAGACAATCCTTTGAAGTGGTCCTGCAGAAACGTCCTTACGACAGACAAACTGAAACTGGTCCTCACAACGGTGGCAATACAGTCACACACACACGCTCGTTTAGCCATCTTAGTGAGGACATTCATTGACATAATGCTTTCCCTAACCATCAAAAATGAATGCCTAACCCTAACCGTTACCCTAAACCTAACCATAACCTAATTGTAACCCTGACACTAAAACCACATTTTGAGCCTCAAACTCGTGAGGACCGATGTGTGTGTCCTCACAAGTAACTGTTGGTCCTCACAAGGATGACTAAACAGGAACACGAACACACACACACACAATTCAGTTCATTGAATAAAAACTCATTTGTATTGATTCACATACAGCACTTTTATCTTCGTGTGCTCTGCCTCTACACTGTGACATAAATTAACGGACTGCTGCAGTATAGTACGCTCAGGCAGTACGTTTTATTGTTCAACAATTAAATCCTCTTCATCAGTATAAAAAAAAAAAAACTTAAATCTGCAAATTCAACCTTCCAAAAATGTTCAGGAATATCAGGAATGCTCCGTTATCCCTTTTTTTAAGCTCAGAAACATTACTGTTGGTCTCAAAGAGCGCGTCTGTCCTTTGTGTGACCTGCTCGGAGCTGCTTCTCGTCAATTTCAGCCGACGTCTGGGCTTTCTGAAGTGCTGATCTTTTATAAACGTCTTGTAATCCAGATTAAAGATTGACAGGAGTCATCCTCCTCACGTTGAAGTCTAACCCCAATAAACAGTGTCACAAGCAGCTAAAATGTTGTACTTTAGTCAAAGAGCCGGCTCGCTCTGAGCAGGGAAAGCATTGAAAATACTAAAGCTTCGCCCCCCCTCAGATAATCCCTGACCGTCTGCAGCCTGACGGGTCGATCAGGTGTGACGGGGCGACTGTTTGAGCAGCCCACGCGATGCCATGTGAAAAATGCATGAAGTCATTAAAAAGTGAAACTTTTCATTAACATTCACTGGTACTCTTGGCGTGAGGACAGCAAGACATTTAAAAGCATTTCTAGATCTTGATGAGCTTAACGCTCTAAATGGGAACATGTTGTACTTTCATAGTGGACTAGTTCACTCCAAAGTAAACCTTTATTGAGGTAACAAGAGAGGCCCTTCAGTTTCGACTAACCCTTAAATGCATCTTGGGAACAGAAAGTTTAAAAACAGTTTCTAATCGGTGCCATCAGATCTGTGATGAGGCTAACTGTTTGCACATAAAGTATGTGGCAAGAATAACCTCGAGTTCATAAAACACGGATTCAGCCTCCGAAGTCAGTCCAGAAGTGCCCGAGGAAACGAGCCCATTTTCTGATCTGTGACCTCAGCAAACACACCAAGCCTATGGTCTCCGTCGCTAGTTTCATGACTGATCTAATACATCAGTGTGTTCGTTTTGTAAACAATGGTCCCATTTATAATGAACAAAGAGAGCAGAGGATATTTTAAGCTGTGGTTACCTTGTGATCAACAGGGCATTACCAAATATCTTGATGCATGCTCAATCGTCCAGGTTGATTCTGTTCATCTGGACGTAGCGTTTTCAGTGGGTTTCCCCAACCTTATAAACAGTACATTTGCACAGTGACTGAAACCAGCACCACTGAATGAACAATGGGCTGTGAGGTCATTAATCATTAATATGCAAATTGTCATGACCACTGATCAGTGGTGCTAGTTTCAGTCATTGTGCAAATGTACTGTTTATAAGGTTGGGGAAACCCACTGAAAACGCTACGTCCAGATGAACAGAATCCACTTTTTTGGATTTACCAAATAGATTTGCAGCATCCATCAAATCCAACCCTCTCGTCATTTTTGGCTCTAAAAAGATGGCTGTGGCCAAAACGCCAAACTAGACTGAAGAAGTCACCTGGACAAGTGACGAAACGTTTCTTCCAGTGAAAACGTGATGCCCAGATAAACAGAATCAAATTTCCACAAATGTCCACAATCCAAAGTGTGATGTCGGGATAGTTTTGTCCACTCCTGTGGTAAAAGAAGGCCATCTGGATTATAGCTGATAAGTGACTTCAGCGGGACGTACCTCAAATAATTCAGTTCATTTTGTCTTGTTTTAACTACCCTTGATCTACCCTAAGCTCAAACTAGTACACTTAGTTGCCTTACGTGATAAAAAAGTTGAGTTTTTTTATCGTTTTAAATCCTTATTAAGAACAATATAAACATGGAAACTGCAGCCCAACTCAAAATGTGTGTAGCAGTATCTTATCATGGAAGTCTCTGTAGTCACGAAACCCACGGCCGGAGCTTTCTTTGACTTCCAGAAATTGTCCCAACAGATAAAATGCTCAAAGTGACTCTCGAGTGTGCTTCCTGTCCCTCTGAAACACTTCTGTGACCTCCCCGGCAGTCTTTTCCTCCATGCTGTCACTTCCTGGCTGCAGATTACTGAACGGGGCTGACAGACGGGGATATCAGGCAAACGACTCACTTTTTTTTTTTAATTAAGTAAAAGATGGGAAGTGCCCGGCTCCACAGAGACACTGAGACAACGAGGACCAAAAGACAAGAGCTGCATCAGCTTATTTAGCCAAGAGCATCCTGGAAAATAAACACACATACTCACATGTGTTTGCATAAAGAAAAAACCCACCTGAAAACTGGTTTCTCCTGAGCGTGGAAGATGTACAGTTACATAACACATCTCATAGCAACAAGGTGCGGAGGTCCAGCGGAGAGCTGGCTGTGCACCCGTATCAGCTAAATATAACCAGCAGGAAACAGAAATAAAGGTTGTGACGGCGTTACCAGTACTAAACTGGGCCCGAACCAGCGGACCCCGCTCAACTCTGGCCCTGAACTTTGACTCTGCCACTTCTGCCCAGCTACGACTGGAACCATTGGTGGAATGATTGATCAGCTGGTCAACACAAAATGAAACAAATATTTAGTGGCCTTCAACCAACAATGACGAAATTTTCCAATCAGCCTCAGCGAGTCCAACAACAGGCAACCCTCTATGTTAGCAACCCAAATATTAACAACTTCTATTAAATATGGGTCTACGAAATTTAAAGTACAAATAAAAAACTACATGTTTGTATGCTACTGTCATCTCAACATGCCACAGGAGCTTTTGTGTGCTACCAGCTTACTGCGAGTCATTGTTATATCCATAATTTACATCACGTAAAAACAAACAAAAAGCATTGAACGCAACATCACGCACACTGGTGAGTGCGTGACGTTAACCGATAAAAAACCTAAACCCAAACTTATTCAAGGTTTTTAATTAAATTCAGTTTGTAACATTACTGCGTGGCTAGCAATTTCTCAACGTTAGACGGAGAAAACATTGATCAGGCTTTCTCCTGAAACCAAACAGTAAACCTTTGATTTTTTTTCAGCAGGATCAGCTCCAGGAGTTTGGATAAATCAGCAACCTAATTCACTCAAGAAGGTCAATTTGTCCATGCTATAGATAAGATAACATTAACCAACTTTAACGAGAAGAAACACTCAACAAATTGACACTTACTCAGAAATGTTGGCTGAAATTCGACCATAAACCTTATGTGAAACCAGTCGGTTCTTGTAAACCCTAGATCAGCTCCAGGAGGCTGGTTTAACTAGTCGACCTAATCCACTTTGTTATTTTCTGACACAGGAGATCTCGCAGTTTCTCTGTGTTGGGGGGGAAGCTAGCATTAGCTAATATTAGCTCCAAAATCAAATACAGGTCCTTGCATAAATGTAACGCCCTCCCATTACTGCCCCAGTTTAGCCCCAACATCGGCCACGCTTCTGTTTGACCTGACGGGCAACACCAGGTAAAACAGACTCTCTCTTTAAGCCAGTGGTTCCCAAAGTGGGGGGCGCGCCCCCTAGGGGGGTGCAGAGCCATTGCAGGGGGGGCGTGGTATGAATAATAAAAAAAAAAGAGTGCTTGGACACTGCTAGGACAGGTCTTTGACGGGGCTCCCACACAAACGCAAAGCAGAAGATGAAGCATCGCCAAATTTGCTCCCAAACCAAAGACTAGAAAATATGATGAAGCATATCTCGCCTTTGGCTTCACCTGCACAACGGTGGTGCCGAGGTAGGTATCCCCGACAGAATGCGTTTCCCCTGCGTCGGGAGCACGAGCTGGGCTGTCCAAATCACAGACAAACAGTATCCCACAGCTGTTTATGTTTTTAAACCCATTTTGCACAGAGAGGCATTTTTTGAAAAATGTATTGATAGCAATGTTGAATATTCTTACACAGTAAAAAAACAAAACAACTACACGTAAAATAATGACACCATAAAGATGGTTTGT